>JANHFT010008287.1:0-14218 GCA_032467955.1 Pseudoxenodon macrops | reverse complement strand
TATTACCGGAGAAGAAGCTTCTCAAGATTAGGTTAACAACTCTTAATGCCTTTTTGGCAATGCTGTTACAGTGAGCTTTGGGACTTAGATCATTTGAGATGAGTACTCCAAGGTCTTTGACAGAGTGAGGGTTGTCTACTAGTTCATATCTGCCCAGCTTGTATTTTGTATTCTGATTTTTTTTGCCACCGTGTAAGACAGAGCATTTGTTGGTTGAGATTTGGAGTTGCCAATTGTTTGACCATTCTCACATATAATCAAGGTCTTTTTGAAGGGTAGCAGCATTGTCAGTGGTGTTAAATAGTTTTACATCATCAGCAAAGAGAATGCAATTGCTTATAATATGATCACAAAGGTCATTTATGAAAATATGAAGAGTGTGGGTCCTAAAACGCTACCTTGGGGGACACCACTGTTAACAGGTTCAGGATTAGATATGGCATTCTCTATTTTGACTACTTGTTCCCTGTTTGATAGGAACGCAGCTATCCACTTATGCAGGAATCCAGAAATGCCATAAGATTTTAGTTTTAGAAGTAGTTTGTTGTGTACCACTGAGTAAAGGCTTTACAGAAGTCTACATAAATTGCATCTATTACTTTACCCTGGTCGAGTTGTGAAGTCCATATGTTTTTGCAGTGTTATAGTTGCAGATTACAGGATAGTTTTTTTCTGAAGCCAAGTTGCTTGTTAGAGAGTAGGTTGTTAGTTTCTAAGTAGGTGGTGATGGATTGGTTTATAATTTATTCTATGACCTTGCAGGTGACACAACATAATGAGATTCGTCTGTAATTATCAACTAGGCTAGGAAAAACTTATTTTTCTCCTGTCTATGAACAGCATTTGTTTTGTAATAAAAAAAAAGATACTGTAGCACTTGTGTCCATGCTTATTATAATGGAAAAACTACCAGAAATTTATATAGCATATGGATTCATTACATTGTATTGTACAAATTATTTAAAAGGCGTTCTTTGGAACAGGCAGGAGCACATATGAAGCAACCGTCCATTGTTATATTTTCCTGGCTTGCACAACTGTTTTGAAGCAGCTTCCAGCTGTCCCTCTACGCATGCAGAACCACTTTCTTTAACAATAACAAACAAGCCTGGAAAAAGACATACCTTTTTTAAGAATAAAGAAAAAAAGCTTCTTGAGATGTTGCTTTTGATTCCAGGACACTTATTTTGAAAGATTTGCACATTTGTTTAATGTACATTTTTCCATAATTCACATTAGGGCATCACAAGTTTTGGGCAACTTCAAAAGAAAAAAAAACTTTTGACACAACAAAAAAAATGCCTTTCTTCAGTTCCAAAGTAGGGGGTGCTATAGTGTTTAATATTTAAGACATGGGTTTGCATTCATCTATAGTTTCAAAGTAGAATGTGGAATATGCTGTAGGTACTGAAATTAGGCTGTGCCAAACATTTAAATGTTTCAGGGTGCCCTGATGTCTGATAAAATGATTCAATTTGTCTATTTCTTCAATATGTTGGTGAATTTGGGCCGGTCACTTTCTCCCAGCCTTAGAAGGAGGCAGTGGCAAACCCCTTCTGAAATCTTGCAAAGAATACTGTAGGGACTAGTCACCAGAAGTCAAAAACTGGCATGAAGGCATAAAATAAAAAGGGTTAAAACAAATTAAACAACTGCAGCAACAACAATAAGAAACAATAAAAATAATTCCACTGAAATAATTTGAGTCCCAAATCATAACTTTGGGTAGAATTTTATATGTTTAATTCTTCATTTCTTCTACTAAGTAATGTGTAGCAATCTATATCAGTCCATTTCCATTAAGAGGTTTATTATATGCAACAGGGAAAACGATAATCTCAGTGTAGAAGACCTACCAGATCAAATTTCCACAATTCTGCAATCTCCCATGAGATCTCATACTCAGCCTCCAGGGCAATCAACGGTCTCTTCTAGCAAAATACAACCTCCAGAAGTACATTCACTTATGGCAAAAACAACTGAAATCCCAGAGAAGGTAATTTTCAATTTTGGTTTACTACAATTTTATTAATAGAAAAGTTAAATGAATTTTATGATGGAGATGCTTTTCACACATAATAATAAATATGAGGTTATAGAAAACCTATTTTCAGAGAGGCTGTAGTGGCAGGTCTGGGCCAGTAGGGTAAAATGGGTCCCCAACCCCCCAGGCTGCGGCCCACTACTCGGCCTTAGCTCATTCGGAACCGGGCCATGCAAGCGGCAGGCAAATGTGTGAGCAGCAGGTGCTCATGTGCGAAGCTCCATTTGTACCTGCCACTCACACAGAACCATCCCCCCACCCCTGGGCTGTCAAGCCAGAAAGGTTGGAGACTGCTGGGCTAAAACATAGATCTCAATCTACTATCCAAGGTGTCCTCAGGTATTACTTTGGTCCGTCTTCCTATGCCTCTACGCCAGGGGTGTCAAACTCAATTTCATTGAGGGCCGCATCAGGGTTGTGTTTGATCTTGTGGGGCAGGGATGGGCATGGCCAGGGTGGATGTGGCCAGCTCAATGTCACTCATGCTGGTAGTGGCCCAAGCACCCTGCCAGCAAAAACAGAGCTCGGGAGGGTTGAAAGCAGCCTTCCTGAACTCCATTTTCGCTGGCAGAGGCACCATGGGTCGGTCCTTCGCTGTTTCCAGGGCGGCCCCGCAGGCCAGTTCTAAGCACCCCATGGGCCGGATCCAGCCTCCGGGCCTTGAGTTTGACACCCCAGCTCTACACAATATAGATTCAAATCCGGACAAATGAATGTGAATTCTGTCTGCATTACTAGTTTAAATCTTGTGATCACGGGTGGCATCTCAAGAGAGGTTGTTTTGGATGAAATTACTTCTGTCATATAAAGAGTGCCATCACCCAGTGAAAGAGTTGGGTTGAAAGTATATCTCTTTACTATGAGTGAACTTTGTTGAACTCACTGGAATTAACTTTTTTAGAAGTCTTTCTTGGGGCTGAAAAAAAGCAATGGATAGGAAGTAGTATGGTATTATGAGAGGGGAACTTTGTTCTTAACAGAGTTATGACATGTACTTACGAAATCATATCTAATAAGGGATGTTTTATCATCCTCTCCTCCCCTCCCCTCTCCTCCCCTCTAGATCCAGTTTGGTCTAGTGGTTAAGGCATCAGGCTAGAAAGTGGGAGACTGTGAATTCAAAAGTCCCACCATAGTCATGAAAGCCAGCTGGATGACTTTTGGCCAGTCACTTTCTCTTAATCCAGTTCACCTCTCATGATGGTTGTCGTGGGGAAAACAGGAAGAAGAAGGTGTAATAAATAAGTTTGCCACACTTTTATATGTGTTACTTGTAAAAACAATAAAGGCTGGATACAAATACTGTAACTGACTCTTGGCAGCTTGCCTACTCTGAATCAAGAACAATACTCAGTTAAAAACCAAGAAACAGATAATAGTCATCTGGAAGAGAACAGAAACTAAATAAAACATCAATAACCTGTAGCCCTCAACTTATGATCACAATTGAATCCAGAATTTTGATTATAAACTGTTATGGTCATAAATCGAGTCATCACATAACCAGACTTAATTTTACAACTGTACAGTGGCGATTGAGTTACCATGATCATTTAGAAATGATTTGCTTAATGCCCATGGCAAAACTGGCACAAAACATGATGACATGACTATGGGATGCTGCAATTAGTCATAAATGGGAGGCAGCTGCAAAGCACTTGAATTGCTATCACATGATTAGTGGACTGAGGCAGCAATCATAATTTCGAGGATGGAGTGTAAATAACTTTATTTGAGTTATCATAACTTTGAATGGTTGTTAAGCAACTGATTGTGAGTCAAGGATTACTAGTACTCCAGGGCTAGGGAAAACATTTACCGGTAGGTTTTCAGGGGATTTCAGAACATCCATACATGAGTTGACTAGGGCATGATACAGTTGCATAAATATAAGAATATATGGTACATTGTAACAATATTATGGTAGTTATGGAAAAAGATTATCATTGATCTCATGTGAATTATTGTTTTTTTTTAAACTTTTGTGCAAATATAATATATTTATTTACTTTTTAGTTTACTCTTCCTAAAAAAGAATCAAGGCCTACACAGCGAAAAAGACAGCTTCCAGAATGGATGCTGCCAGCAGATTTAATGGTTTCAAACCAGTCAACCTCAGCCTCTAAAAATGGTAAGTGTGGAGATAGATTTGCCATGGAAGTCATCATGGCAGTTGCCTTTACTAAATTCTCCTTTTGGAGTTTGGAATAATAGAATTTCATGTACTTTTGCTTGAGACTCAATACTGTCAGCAACAGAACTGAGATATGTAGTGAAGTTACTCCACTGGGATCAGATAAGATCAGCATAATCAGGATTTTGTACTATGTTGATTATAAAGGATTGTTGTTGCTTACAAATATAGGACCAACTAACTATATTTATAATTATGTAATGAGATGGTAATCAGACATGAGATTGATGGTGGCTCCCATTAAAAGACAACACACCATTATTAGTTAATTTTCTTCATCTGAAAAAAGGTTTTGAAAGAAAAATGAGCAAAGATTCTTCAATAATATATTCTGTTTGGTTTAGTATATATAGAGAATAAAACAGGTTGTATTTGAATTCTAATGTATTGTTAGGGTTATCTTAAATGAAAACTGCATTTTAAGAATTTTAGAACATTAGAAATTAAAATAATAGTTATGTAACTATTAGAACTCGGACCACACGTCTTCTGAATAGTTTTTATTCCAGAGCTATAATTACACTCAACAATGAACTAAAGCGCCACTATCAATGAGCTCTTGGACAGCATTACTTGGTCTGTTGTGTGGATGCTTGTGTGGTTAGGGATGGGGATTTTTTTTCATGGGTGGGGGTGTTTGGGGATTGTCATGTGTGTTGGTCTGGCCTCTGGGTGTTATATTAATTTCACTGTATGGGTATACTGTGTATATACGTACAATGACAATAAAATAAAATAAATAAATTTGTTACTTGATTATCTTTTTTCAGGATCTTCTCAGGTATTGATGTCAGGCTGATTAGTCTGTTGTTTCCTGGATCTGATTTTTGATCCCCTTTTTTGAAGATGGGAACCACATCAGCTCTTTTCCAGTCTTCAGTGTTCTAGGATCTTTGAAAGATATGGTTTAGTGGTTCTGAGATCACATCTGCCAGCTGCTTCAGAACTCTGGGATGTGATCCGTCAGATCACAGTGATTGAAACTTGACTAAAGTAGACAGGTATTCTCTAACTTTTCAGGTGATTGAATCAGTCTAAGTAGAGAGACCTGAATATGGGACTTTCTATGACATAAACTGTTGTGTTGTGGCAAAGATGATCTGATGATCCATTTCATTGGCTGGACTTCATAATACCTTTTTCAGTATTTCGTTACAGCTACAAGGACTGAGTCCAAACAAACCTAAACATGCTTGATTTATCAATATTTAGTTTTGTTCATTTGTATTTCATAAAGCTGAAGCTGGCCCATCAAGGTACAGTAGATATTATACCAGCCAGTAGTGTTTTATGGTAATGAAAGTATATTGGCTATAGCCACATTTTGCTACTGATCATCAGCCCTGTCAAAATATATTGAAGTAAAAATATATTGTAGTTTTAATCTGTCATTTTTATTATTTTTGCTTGCCAACTTATTTTTCAATACATGTATTTGATAGTGGGGCAAGCAGAATTCTGCAGTGTTTTTATTTCATTGGTTTAGTTTAAAGTTCTGACTAAGCTAGAATAAATCTGCATTACTCCTCTAACTGATAAGTCTTTTTTACTGTAATATGGTAAGATGTAGAACTTTTAGTGCTTTACAGATATGCAGAATTGGATTGTAAATAATTGACAATTCTTGCTTCCAATATTTGTATTACATCTGTCATCAGTAATAATGTTTTATTATTGGAGTCTAGTGCACTATAAATTTGATCCCAAAAATAAGCTTGCTTCATTTTTTATGTTTGAAGTTAACTTTACAGAATGCCAACATGGCAGATTTTAATTTTATTAGGAATAATTTAAAAAGTGTTTATGCAACATTTTACTAAGTAAACTACAAATTATTAATTAAACTGGTATCCAATCTAATTTTAGATTCAGTTTATCAAATTTTTATCCAATCAGTGTCAGATGCTACTTTTTAAAAATAAATTAGAAATTATTAAGTTCCTATAATTTTGTCTATTAGTAGAATGTTTAAGGTGAAAGTCCTTGAAATTTAAATCAAGATATTGCTCCCTTTTGCCACTAGAAACTGATTTAAAATTAAAGTTTAAAACAAGCCAACTGAACATTTCAGCAGTCATTTGAACTTACTATATGTTAAAGGATTGCTTTCTTTATTAAACAATTTAATACTTTCCAATTCTTCATTTAAAATATTTTTCATGACATAATAGGAACAGATCTTGGAATTCAGTAAATGCTACCGTACTCAGTTATGTTTTTAAATTAATCAAATAGGGTTGTCTGATGTTAGGTAGAAAAGGAAACTGCATCTTTTTTTCGTCTCCCACAGTGGCTGCAGATGAATAATGAAAGTTCATACATTATGGCTCAGTTTACCGAATTTGCTCAGGCACCAGTTTCTTTTTAAATTAGTTAATCAAGTGACATCTTGGAGTAGGGCTCTTAGGAACTTTGAAAAGATATCTATTTCCTTTTTCCAAATTTAATGACAAATGCAGTTTTACTGTGCTTTCTTTTTTATTGGACTTAGGTTTGAAATTTGTAGAATAAGCTGCTTTGAGACCCCAAAAGGTGGTCAAGAATTTCACAGAATGAAATATTACTATTAATGATAATATAATTCTATTTCTGTCAGCATACTGTAGATATACATTTTACCAGATTCAGTGGAGCTGATTCAGATAATGACTCATATAATAATTTATCCCAACGATTTTTTAATATTTTAAAAAGCCAAGTGACAGCTCAGAGACTTGGGAAATTATTCTTCCTTCTTGCTTCCTAAATGAATTTAAAAGTATTGGTACATCTGATTTTGGGCTGGATAGAAGGAGGAATGAAATCTTAGCATGTTGAAGTAAAGAAGCTCCATAATAACTACTATTATGCATTCTGGCAGTAAGAGCCTCTGAAAACCAGAATCGTGTTAGTTGTTACTAAACATTTTAAAGAAATCTATTCTGGATTTCTATGAGAGTGGAAATGTAAAAAGTTCCAGATTGCAACGCTAAACAAAGTCTGCAAAAAATCAATTTTCCTCTAATCAAAAACTCACCTCCTTCCTGCAAATCTATCAAAATATTTCTTAAAGTTTCATATAAAAGGAGTATGTCAGAGAGCCAGAGAAAAATGATGGATGCTCACTGTGACAAGTGAATAGGATGATAATGAGGTTTTTGAATTTTACTATAGCTTCTGATTAATCAACAGAGAGGAAATCAAAGAATAAAGAAAATGATCCAACAATGATTAATACCTCTTTTGTTTGACGGGTCTCTGATGCAGCTTTTAGTAATTAAAATGATTTTCCCAGGGTTCTGACAAAAGTGGCTTTAAATATTGTGAATGAATCAAATTCTCAATATGGAAGTTGTTAGAACAAATTCTTTCTAGGTAATATCTACCTTTCATCACAAAAACATTTGATTGTATGGAAAAATACTTGCTTTTCAAGTTGACCAAAAACAATTTCTTCTCACTGTAAACGTTTTTCCTAGTATACTTACGATAGGTAAAAGTTTTTCCTGTCAAGTCGTGTCCAACTCTAGGGGGCAGTGCTCATCTCTGTTTCTCAGCTGAGGGATCCATCATTGTCCAAAGATCCTTTCCATGGTCATGTGGCCAGCATAACTATACACCAAGTTGCATGGAATGCTATTACCTTCCCACCTATTTATCTACTTGCATTTGCATGCTTTTGAACTGTTAGATGAGCAGGAGTTGGGACAAGGAAGGTAACTCATACCATCATGCAGTATTCAGATCTCGAACCTGGACTGTCAACTTTCCAGCATCTTAACTGCTGATTCATCATGCACCTCCTTTTAATATATTTAAACTCCCCAAAATCTAACACAAGTCTAATTATGATTTCAGTAATTTCTGTGTGAATGCTAAAAGTTGACACTGACTTGCTGACGCAATCAATAAAGAAATTGCTAGAAAAGAAGACTCATTACTGTTCAAAGAATCTGGTGCTATTATAAATATGGAAGCTTTTAAAGTTAAAGATAATCATTTTGGTAATTTTGCAATGTAAATCAGCCCTCCTCATATGCCTAGGCTCAACCCAACATATTTCAGATACGATTTTAATCTTTTGTTTCTATAATAACTCAGCCAGAAATTTGATGAATTGGAAAACAGTCACTAAAAGTACAGTATAAATAAAGTATTTTAAAAATAAAAATAGAGCAGACTTAAGTCTGGTTGGCTATGAGCTTCACTGAGAACACTTATTTTCAAGATTGTTTGCATGTCTAATTACAAGTTAAAGGTTATGTTTCAGCTAGTGAAAGATCTATTAAAAGAGCTCAGTACATTTGAAATGCTGACTGTATGTAATAAGAAGTAAACATTACTAAGTTCAGTGGAGTTTACTCCTGGAGGATTACAGTCATGCCCCATAAACTTAATTGGGAGATTTTATTAGTGGTTTGATTGCTTTGAATATCTGTGTTTTATGACAGAGTATTAAAACATACAATCTATCTCTCAATCTCTTCTCCTTTGGGATGTGGCTACTGTCAAGTTAAGCTGTGTAGAATTTAATACAAAATTACTAAAATGAGGTAGAAAGAGAAGAAGATAAAATCATCTACTGAATTCAAGAATATTTCTGAGAGTTACTCTGTTTTTCTAGAGCAGTTGTTTTCAATCTTGGTAATTTAAAGATTTGTGGCATTCAGCCCCCACATTTTTCCCAGTTCATTCATCTTAAAAATTGCCAAGATTGAGAAACACTGTCCTAGAAAATCAAGAGAGGAGGATGAATCCTGGATTTTTTTCCGGTACATGTAGTCCTTTTTTAGTAACTGCCTTTGCAGTTGCAAATGGCAATTGTGTAAACCTAAGAAAAGATGTAATTTTAAGGAGTTGCCAACGGGTGTTACTGTATATGTGTATTCCTGAATACTTCAATTATCTTTTCTCCTTTATATTGAAGTGTTGCACTTGGCAAAGATGGATTAGGAGAATTAATATATCAAAGCTTAGCAAATATATATCACATACAAAAAAGTAAACATGGCCATAAATTAGCTTTGGTTACAAACACCGTTGTGAATCTGGAGTGCTTCAGATGGTAGCTATCTCATGGCCTTCATAAAATGAATGCAAGGTATGTGCTTTAACATTGTATTGAGAAATTGCTTTCATTTTCCCAATAGTGTGAATAATTAAGTGCAAATCTGCTTGTAGGTTATAATGGAAGATCAGTGATTGGATGAGAGATCATTCGCTAGAAAGAAGCCCTGAAGTGAATCTTAACAACCTTATTTGCACTTCTGCATATTTCAGTATAATGTAACATTCCAGTTCTGAGTGTTAAAAGCCAGTGTTTCCTGGCCTTTCTTTGATCAAGAAATCCTTGGACTGGCAGAGATAGGAGAGTCTGTCTGAATTAAATGTAACAAGTTACCTTTGAAGCAAAGAGCTTTGGTTTAGGAAGATTTCAAATTTTGTTAAAAATAACATTTAGAATTTGTAAGACTTGGGCTACAAACCTTACAACCCTTGATGCTAATTCATCTAATTCAACGGAACATGTTCTGAATAAGTATGTACAGCGTAAGATCACACTGTGTGTAAGATTACTTCTTGCTCATACTTTGAAAAAATAAGTTAGCAAAATGATTCAAATATGTTAAATTACATGATAGATTAAAAAAAACAGAAGTTTTACTTACCATTTAAAAAGTAATAGAATATATATATTTCCCTAGCAGGAAAGAAAGTGATATCGGATGGTCTGTATATTCAGTCCGCTACTTAAATGTTTTTACTTGATAAATATCAACTGTTGATGAGCTTTTCACCAACAAATGATTCTATTATGGGTCTCCCTTAACTGGCCTTGAATTGAACAGTCTTCAACTACAGAAGGATAAGGCATTTTTAATCTCCTCTGCAAGAAATCACTTTAAGCCTCTAGTAAGAATTATCTTCCTTGTCTTCATGGCTTACTACTTAGAGGAGACAGGGGAAGTCAAAACAGGAAGGACAAAGGGTGCTTTTCTTTCTTCTTGCTTCAACTTCATTATGTAGCCTCAACAGATTACCCTTAAAGGAATGTGACACTTGACATAGATGTGTTCGCTTTTGAAACACTTTTTAGTCAGTGTTGACTTCTGGAAACCACGTGAACAAGTCTCTGTGGTTTTCTTGGCAAGGTTTTGAAAGTAGTTTCTAATTGCCTCTTTCTTAGGGCTAAGAGAGAGTGACTAGCTCCAAATCACCCAGCATGCTTTGTGTCTAAGAGCAGACTATAACTCAGTTTCCTAGTTTCTGTTGTATGCTGGGACTTCCAGGTGAGACCTAATGGCAAGCAAGATGTTCCTGAAGGAATGGGAATGGCATTGTGGCAGAGACTAATGGCCAGAGGCTCTTTGAAAAAACAGAAATCATGGAATTACCCATCTGCTCTGCTCCTTGCGAGAAGACTAGAGAAAGTGTGGATTTTGTGGTCAACTTGTTTGTTTAGTGCCCAGAAGTCAAAGGATTTCAATTGTGCTGACAACCACACTGGCCTATAATAGACATAAGGCAGTGGTGAAATCCTTTTTTTTTTTTTCTACCGGTTCTTTGGGCGTGGCTTGGTGGGTGTGGCTTGGTGGGTGTGGCAGGCAAAGGATACTGCAAAAACCTCATTTCCTCCCCACTCCTGAGGGAAGGATATTGCAAAATCTCCATTGCCACCCCACTCTGGGATCAGCCAGAGGTAATATTTGCTGGTTCTCCAAACTACTCAAAATTTCTGCTACCAGTTCTCTGAACTACTCAAAATTTCCGCTACCGGTTCTCCAGAACCTGTCAGAACCTGCTGGATTTCACCCCTGACATAAGTTTGCAAAAGTTCCACATTGTTAATTACTACTGGATATAATCAATTTAAAATTAAAGGTAACTTCCAAATGGCAGGATAAGGGGAAAACCACTTGCTCAATCAACCATTTTTTTTGATCAAAGAAAGTGAGGTAAATAATGTTTTAATGGATTTTAAATTACTAGCAAAAAAAACTTAACAAGGATTTGATATAAGAAAGTATACATTGATAAAGGGCAGTAATTTTGAAAGATTAATTTTTCATAATGATGCTTTTGAAAATATTAGAACCAAACAGATAAATAAGTTGAACTTTCATGGAAATATTGTTGGTTTAATATTAAATAATGCATACAATTGGAGGATTTCATAAAAGAAAGATAAAGGTAATATGAAACATGTTGTATGACTATAACAGAATGTCAGAGGACACTAAAGTATTAAGGACATAGAAAGGCAAAATAGAAAAAAAGCAGAAGGGTCTACCTTGTGTTTTTTCCTGTGTAAATAAGATACTTTCATTTTTGGATTATAATATTAGAATGGCAACCATCAAAAAGAGGAGAAGGGGTTGTTAGAGCAACCTAAAATGGATTACACCAGAGACATTGCAGAAAGTGTTTGAAGGATTGGGCAAGAAAATATCTGAATCAATTAATGCTAATTGGCAGCTGTGAAGAGAGAATGAAAGAGGAAAGAGAAAATAAAGAATTGATTCAAGATGTAAAATTAATAATAAACTGAAAATTTTGGAAAATGACAAAAAAAAGTCTTAGATAATTTGGCATTATTAGATAGGAGAGAGAAATATTTTTCTTGAGATTCAGAACAATTAGAGATTTTAGTGAAGATGTTAGAGAAAATATTTTTAAAGCCTTTTTTTGTGTGTGGAATGGGATGAAGATTAAACAGTGGCAGAAATTGATGAAGTTTGTAGGATAAATATGAGATTTATGAAATTAAAAAAATATCCCAAGAGATATCCTTGTGCACCTTTTCAGGAAGAAGACTATAGATGAAGTTCTTCAGTAGCATTTTAATATTAGATTGAATGTCTGTGGAGATTCTCAATCATCCAGGTCATAATGGTTTCAAATATAATTTCTCAAAATGCAACTGCACTGTTTTTTCCGTCTTTTTTCTTTTTATCTAAGAGGCTTCATCAGTTCTGGCAGGATGGTGGGGGTGATGGAAGGATTAGTTCTGACGGGATGTGGGTGGGTGGGTGTTGGAGCTCTTTCTGAGAGCTCATAAGGCCACTTGGGGGTTTATCTGTGCCCTCGGGGTCACCTGTATCAGAGCACAAATGGGGGTGGAATCTTCTTGGAACTGCTGAAAGGACTGTATTGTAGACAAGAGATTGCTGGTGGCTTATCACTCCCTCTCTGATTAAAGAACACTGCCCATTGTTAACAAAAATGGCTTCTTTAACCCCATATTTCAAACCAATGGTCCTCTCTATCCACAATTCTGAACAGAGTAGACCATTAGGTAGGCCATCTTTCTATCTATATTCTGGATATAGAGGACCATTGGATAAACCAGATCTCTATTCATATTCTGGATGGGAAGGCCCATTGGATATGTTCTGTCCTCACTACACAGTACTCTGTGTGCAGCTTGGCATGCAGCTAAACTCACCTGTTCTCCAATAAAACAGAGTGTGTGCATAGATCTGGATGCTTTATTAAAGGAACAGGATGGTGAAACTGGGAAAAATAGAAATGCATACGATAAGAGCCTAAATGCAAAATAAGCAGTATTTGAGTTCCTGGTGAGCATAACAATTAACAAGTATGGATAAATCTAAATTTCATCAGTGATGCTGTGTGTGTATGGGATGTGTGCTTTTGTCCTCAGATGAACATGTGCCATGGATTAGACTGGATTCTTCCTGGTACTTCTGTTTTCTTCCAAATGCTAAAGGAAATAGTCTGGCTTCCTAGGATGCATTGGGAGTGAGGATTGATGGGTAAAGATGACCCCTAAAGGGGTGGGTCAACTTCCAAACCATACAGATTTGAATTTGGCCTCCGGCCACTAGATGAGGCTAGAGAACAACAATTTATACACAAATTGTATGCTGTGGTATGATAGGATAGACCATCTCTCTAACTATATTCTAGAGAGAGAGGACCATTTGTTTGAAAGAGGTTAGAGGTCATTTATGTTAACAATGAGCAGCCCTCAACAGAGGGGGGGGGTTAAGATACCACCTATCTCAGGTCTACAGTGCAGTCCTTTCAGCAGTTCCAAGAAGATTTCACTTGCACTCTGAATCAGGTGACCCTGATGGCACCTGATAAACCACCCAAGTGGCCTCAAGAGCTCTCAGGGAGAGTGCTAACAGCCAGATGACTGCAAAAAAAAATCATCCTTGCAAGTCCACATCCCCCATCCAGTCACAACAAATTCTTCCATCGGCCCACCATCTTACCAGCACCGATGAAATTTCTTGAAGCTACACTGGCCCATGTGATTTATTCTATTTTGAATTCAGCCACTGTTAAGACAATACAGATTACAAAATCAAGATATATATTTTTGTAATTTTGTTTAATTTAAAAAATCAACAATAGCTTGTTAGAGGGCAGAACAATGACATTTTTAACAGAAACTTGAATCTTACTGTTCTTTTTCATAAAAGAAGAACATGAGAAAGACACATGTGAAAGGTGTTACATTGAAAAATTACAAGCAGATTAACACTTTTAAGTCTCACACAACCTGAAATTAAAAAGGTGTGAAATGTTTGCAGCTTCACACACAAGCCAGTAATGGTGTGAACTTTTCATGCTGTTTGAGCAAGTTCTTATTTCACAGGAGAAGTGAGAAAGAAAAGAGAGAGCTTGGGATTTTCACATTCCTAGACCTCCTGGCCTTTAATGCAGCAATCAATAACTTACTTTTATTGAATAAGCAGAAGGAATATATCCTTTATCAACTTTTCATCCTCATCAAGAAGGTTCCAAAAATAAACTCTTGGTTCTTGAAGTTTTAGACAAAACAAAAGAAAAAGAGCTGAATGCCCTGCACTTTTTTCATTGTTCTAGCTCAGTGGTTCTTAACCTTGTTGGAGGTACTGACCCCCACCAGTTTCATATGCGCATTCACCGAAGCCTTCTTAATTGGAAAAATAAAATATGATTTTTTCAAATTCAAAACATAGGTATATATTTATACATAGGTGCACAAA
>JANHFT010008286.1:30299-43208 GCA_032467955.1 Pseudoxenodon macrops | reverse complement strand
CCCAAAAACTAAGGTGCGTCTTATACTTCGACAAATATGGTATATAACATTATTTCAGAGAGGTGGGAGGCATTTATTTTTATCGGTCAATAAAAGTATTTGGAAATTGTGTATATGTATGTGTTTTTGTTTGTCGGTTTGTATGTATTATTTTATAAATAAAACTATTAAAAAATTAAATTAAATTTAAAAAAAGGAAAACTCCCCCAAAAAAGTATTTGGAAAATGTCTTAGCTTCTAAAAGTTTGGTTTTTATTTATACTTCTGCAAAATATTCCAGGCAGGGATAATTCAGATTTAAACTAAATTAAATATAAAACTTCAGAGTCCTTGGTGCTCTTTAAGCTTGGTTATTTGCTTATAGATATTTCATTCTTCAATTAGGAACATCACTGATTTTAGTGAGATGAGTTTTCTTCCTGTTTAATTATGGTAGCTTGCCCTACCAGTATCAGGATATGCGGATATGGTGATATAGTTTCTTCCTCCATAAATATCCAATAAACAAACCGATGAAATAGGTTGGCCTGCTGGGGTGAATACTGATTAACCTCCATGATTGAAAGTCAATTTACACCACAATCTTGCCAATTTTAATCCAAGATTACCTAATAAAAGAGGATGAGATTTTCGGGGACCAATCTATTGGTAGAAAGTCATTTATGCTCCTGGATACATTAAAGAACTGCCCCAAGATTTTCTCACAAATGTGAAACCTAAACTGGTATACATTTTTGTTAAGCTTCATAAAACATCAAAGCATCATGAGCACAACCAGTTGTTTGTTACTTCTTACAGAGCCGCTCTTCTCCCTTTCCATCAGCAAAATAAAAAATGAAAGTAGGGATAACCTTTATACAAGGTGTTAGTTACAAGTTACATGGATAATTCTGGAATAATTGAAAGAAAACATGGAGATTCCACTTTCCAATCATTGTAATTATGTTTTATTCAGCTGGTACAGAAGAGGTCAAGTAGCAAGACATTTAATTACAATATCCACCCACCTATATCTCTGATAAAATGTTGCAGAGGAAATTACAGGGGAGACATTGAATACAATGGCTTGAAAATGGCACTAATGAAAGGTTCAATCTGCTTGAAGACAGGAGGTTACACACAGACATCTGCTCCTCATGTCTTTTCTCAGTTAACATGAAAAATAGGGAACTAGAAGGGCTGCGATATTTAGTATAAAATCCCTTCATATTAGGATAGCGACCTAATGCATTGGAGTCAATTCAGGTCTAACTCCAGACATTCATTAAAAGTCCATTTATATGTCAGAATGCTCTAAAAGGTTGCAGAATTCAAATGCGTTCACCTATTAGGACTCATAAAATTAATCAACATATGAGCAGAGTCGAGTTAAGGAAACTGCAAAATGATTTTTTCCCCCATACGTTTAGTTATATGGCAATAGGTTTCCTACATTGTTAGATGATACAGGCCTCCAATTATAACACCATTTGTACTCCTTAATAAAGATGGCTGTTCAGCATAGTATCAAATCCTCAACTGGCATATCTGGAGCAGTTATTGTCATTTTTCAGTCTGCATATTTCATGCATCAGTTTAAATGGGATCTAACCTAGAAATAAATGTGCTGGATTGTAAAATTGATTGATTTTTCAGACCAAAATCCATGCCCAGGACTCTGACTCTGGAGAAGCTCTTCCATTTGAACCAGTGGGACATCAGACTCAGAAGTCACCAAGCCAGGAGCCACTCAAGGCTGATCAAAAACAATCATTCTCAGTAGAGCTGGAGCTGTCAGATGATGTCACATGGAATCAGAGAATAGAGCAAAGGAATAAGCAAGGAAATATCTCTCTTAATTAAAAACAACTGGTTGCAGCTGATTTAAGGGGTAGCCTTAACCCATATTTCTCCATTGGAAAAAACTGTCTGATTTTTTTGGAAGGAGGGGCAGGTTGTTCCTTTGATTCTGCTTATGAAACTCTGACTTGGAATGACTAACAACCTCACTTGCCTTTCTGAACTTTTTTTAAATTCTCTTCTGCATGTTACTGTTGAAAGCACCCAGGCAAGCTTGCTTTCTCAGAGACACTATTTTGATTTGCATTCCTGTCCTTCCTTGTCTGCTGTTATCTACTCAACCTTGAGTAAATTGTTACTTTCATCTAGCAACTAAATGTGTGAGAGTTTGAAACCAGAACAAAGTTAGGAACCTAATCTGGATTATACATTAGGACAAGAGAAAGGGAATATTATTATTTTTTGCCCACTTTGCTACATCTAATTGCAATCCATATATGTGTCCTTTGTTTTAAAAGAAGGTACATGTCTTCTTTCCAGAAATCCCTCCTGCTGTGTCAGTAAGCAAAAATAACAATTATTACCTTGTTACATTTATAGTTACTCCCTTCAGAAGCCCAAGCTTCTGCATATCACTCTTCCTTCATTTTAAACTCATGTGTAAAAGCCATTAGAAGGTCAATATGCAAAATTTATGAATCTGGAAATGAATTACTATATGTCAGAGTATTTGTGAGCATTCTGTTTTCCTCCAGACCATGCCAAATCATTTCTGTACCTGTTGAAAAGGAAACTATCAAGGTGTGAACAGGATATCTGGGAACAAAGAATTGTTTTGTAAACAATTTACAATTGACTGTAACAGAAAAGACCAAGATTGCTAGCAGACTCTTGTGATATAAAGATAAGCTTTGAAGCTTTTGGACACACAGGCGTGCAAAGAGAGAGAGACAGCATGAGAAGAAGAGGGAGAGAGAGAAAAAAAATTCTGTAAAAGTGGGTATTATTATTATTAGGTCTACTGGTGTTTTCTTCCCTATTTCTGCCCTGTGCTTGGTTTCATAGAAATTACAGAGTGAGATTTTAAAGGAACTTTTTTAATGAAAACCTAAGAAGTTTTTTCCCCCATCTCTTTGAAACTTTGGTGGCTGTAAGATACCAAACTGTTGATTTTGGGGTTAGCAGATTTTGGTGGGAGAAATAGGTGGATGGATGCTAAATGGGATGGCATTGTCTGTTTTTCTCTAGGAAAGAGTTGGGGGTTGTAAGGCTGTATGTTTGTTCACTTATTCTGAAGAAGTGTTTCTTTTGATGCACCCACCCGCACCCCACTTTCAATTACTTGGTTGAGGGAGCGGATTGTCCTTTATGGGGAAAATGTTGTTGGTTCTTCCAGCCTCTACCCAGTGTTTGGTATTGAGGGCTCCAAATGCCTAGTTTTTGACTGTTACTACTTAGTTTTCAGTCAGTCTGCAATAAGATTTCCCCAGTAGAGGATCAGAAAATTGATTTTGGTCACATTATTGAAACATTACTGGGAGACGATGTGCCTGCTGGGTTTTATGGATATCACTAGTTATGAACTGGAATCTGAGGTGTGGATAAATTAGGCTGTAGCGATTAGAGGACTCTACCATCGACTAGCCTCCCTGCTTCTTTTTGAGCTATTGTACCTATCTGTTAGTCCTTCAAGGTAGTCCAGGCAAGAAACACAATCATGAATACTAACTCTACCTTTATTGCAAAGTTACATTAACAGAAGCTGGCAAGACTGAAAGTTATTCTTTCAACCTTTTACTCTTCAGAAAATTGGGATGGGGGTTCCTCCTGAATATTTCTGATGCTTTCTATTCTTCTATGGGCTAAACTTTCTTTTATTTGCCAGTGGTCCAGTCTGTGACAGTTTTCCTGTATCTCAAGGTAATTCCCAAATACCGTTATATTACCTGAGTCTGTAGTTAGATTGATAGTAGAGTTCACTAGGCTTATAGCACTGACGAACTATAAGCGTCATCACTTGAGACTTTCAAGAAAAGATTGGACTGCCATTTGTCGGAAATGGTGTAGGGTCTCTTGCTTAGGTGGGGGATTGGACTAAATGACCTTTAAGGTCCCTTCCAACTCTGTTAATCTGTAATCTTTAATCCTTAGGTATCCCTAGGTGCTCCAGGATTCATGGCCCCTATGGCAATGATAACCTGACCTAAATTATCTCTGGCCTGACTTACAGTGTGGGTTATACATCAACCTGTTATAATATCAGAGCAGTGGTAATGTGACCTGGAGTCAGAGTAGCTGACGTTACATCAATTCTATTTGTCATGGACAGACTCCTCCTTATTGACCATTTAGTTCTCTGAGGATGCACAGAACCTATTCAATAAATCCACCCAGACACCTGATGGACTTGGTTGAGTTCCAGAGGGATCTTGGAATTGTTCCTGCTGTTTTAGTTGCTACTTGGAATGAGAAGACAATGACAGGATTGGATTGGATTGGATTGATTCTGTATTGACTTTCTATGCATGTCATTCCTAGAAAAGTCCCCAATTGTCAAAAGAAACCCTGGTAATGAAAAAGCATAAGAGATGCCTAGACATCACTGCAGAAAAGTGAAGAATAATCTAATTGAGTAAAAGCTTTTCTTACAAAAGTAACAAAACATATTTTTCCTGTCCTTATTGTGTCCATAGAGAGCTGTCAGTATTCAATTAGGGTGAGCCAATTCCTCATAAATTCTCTAAAAGTTGCTCAGTGTTACACTAGCTGTAGAGATGGAATGAAATGCTAGGGCAGGATCTTGCATGGATTTCTGAACCTTTTAGTCCTAGTGAAACATACCGCACATTTTCAATGGTGATTGCTAAGAGCCAACAGTGTGACACATTTAAAAAATAAAAAAGTCAATATCTCTACATGAAATCTCAGTCTCTTAAAAATATGATCTATTTCTTTTAAAACAAAGTTTTTAAAAATATGTTATTTTAATCCCAATCTCATAAACAAATGGGATTTGTATAGTATCATAAAAAGTTGGCCACTAGATGATCTTTTGTTTATTGAGAAAACTTTTCACACCTCAGCAATTAAATCTCCATATCTTTGCACCATTAACAAAAACCTGACTTCTTAAATGTTCTAAATGATTTTAAATATCTAGTTTGTTTGTTTTCTCTCCTATTCCCTTCAAAAATTGAAGATTAATATTTCTGCACACACACACACACACACACACACACACACACACATTGAATATACATGCACTAATATTTATCTTCAATTTCCAAAATATATACACATACACATTAAAATGCCAGGAGGCAGGAGGGCACTGAATAAACAAATTATCACAGCTGATAATTTTCTATTATTGACATTTTTTTTAGCCTACAGCCAAATATAATGTGTTTGAAAATGGCTAATGCTTACTGCCATTTCAGATGTCCTGGAGTTGAAAGGCAGTGAAAAAGAAAGAAAATTCTAAAATGCTCAAGCTGGATGGTCCTTTTCATTTTATCCTCCCAACAATTCTTTTAAAATGACATACTGAAGGTGACAGGCTTCCAGAGCATCTAGTAAATTCCAAGGCTAAGTGAGAATTGAAACCGTAAGTGTGATGAAAATAATAGTGTTTTTCATTCATACTAGTATGCAGTTTAAAAATCTCCTTCCAAACAACTTTATCCAACCAATATGTTTTCTTATTGTCAAAGTTTATAGAAATGTGATATCATCAATACAAAATTAATTTCAAACATATTTCAGGAAAACTGTTGCTGATGTCAATCTAATACACCTAAATAATTGCCGTGAAGTGAAAATTAAATCATTTGGTCATATTTGCAAATGCCTCTTTTCCTTCAAGCTACCAACACAGTAGCTCAGTATGCCACATTCTATTTCACTTGATTCTCTTTCTACTTTCTATTTTAATTCCTAATCACAGCATGGTGCATTTTTAAAGTAAAACATTAGTGTCTGGATTTCTATAATGCTAACTTGTTTAGAACAAACTCTGCCTTTAAAAAGTGAGTCACTAAATAAGTGACTCATCTATTCAGTTTGACAAAAATGATGGATATGTTGCTGAAACAGAAGATCATAAATTAATATCCAAATAAATCCAATGAACACAAAAACATAGATCTAATATCCAGATAAACCATACATGCCTTTTTTATAAATTATATCAATGAAGGACAGGTGAAATCATTACTATATAGATTCACAGGTAGCAACTGAGGTCTGGTCATTAACAGATGAGTGTCCACATGGAGGGAGAACACCATGAGATATCTCAGGGTTCTACCCTTGGCCACCTCAACACATTTGTAATCTTTGTGCATGTTCTTTATACTCCTCAACATCTTCATAAATGGAGGACGATATAGAAGGGATGTTCATAAAATATGTGGATGATACAAAGCTAGAGTGGACGGCTAATACTCCAGAAGTCAGACTCAAGGAGAAATAAGGGAGGAATTTTATGATTGAGATAGCTATTAAGCAGTGGAACAATCTGCTTCCTAAACTTATGGTAGGTCCATCAGTGGAGGTTTTTCAATAAAATATTATATAGCCATGCATTCAGAATGATATGATTATTTCTGCACAGATCAAGGAATTGAACAATATGACCTCCAGGATCACTTTCAGCCTGTGATTCTATAATTCTAACTCCTAGGAATTGGCCTTAGGTTGCATTTTATAATATCTCACACCTTATTAAGATAGATGAAGGGAAGATAAAGATAGGTACCCTGTTTTCCTGAAAATAAGACCTCCTCAGATAATAAGCCCAATCAGGCTTTTGAGCGCATATGCTAAAATTAGCCCTCCCCTGATAATAAGCCCTCCCCAGAACACAGCAGCAGTCATGAGGTGACCAGCTTGCCTCCTCCTGCATCTCAAAAATAACAAGATCTCCCCGACAATAAGGCCAAGCGCTTATTTCAGAGAAACACGGTAGATCTGCACAAGCAGATTACACTAACAACAGTTTCTGAAAGGAAGGAACTGATGACATCACTTTTATCCACATCCATCTCCCTGTGAGTACAACTAGTGGTTCCTAGTGGTTTCCTGCTCAGAATTGAAAGTAGTGTTTTTAGTTTTTATTTGCTCAAGTACTGCTGCCCAATTTAGCTATTCTTTAAAATTATCTGTTCTAAGCAAATACATTTTGATTAGCTACTGTCTTTGTTCTCAAAGAAGACGGCTGTATTAAAGCACTTGACGTTACTAAAACACCTTTTAGAGTTACTGGCGTCCTGTGTGTAAATGGCGTATCTCATGGTGTTTTCTCCAACAACTCTTCTTTCATTAGGACTTTGGTGTAGAACCTTGTCTAGGGCCATTGTTTCGAGGTTGCATGCTTGGACTTTCTTTTGATAGAATAGGTGGAAAAGGCCTTGCTATACCCTGGTAGAGATGCAAATACCAGAACATTCACTGTGCCACTCATAAGAGCATGTGTGGATATCTCCATGGTGTTAAACTTGCACAATAAAGGTATATCCCTTCCCCACATTTTATTAGCTTTTCTTCCAGAAGGTCTTTTGCAGCTTCGGTTAGTGATCTCCTTCAGTGATATAACATCAGTACTTTGAGGCAGCCAGGTCAGGAAACAGAAATCACAAGGATAAAGGAAATACTATTTTATATTTGTAGGGAATAATACCAGAATCTTGGAAACCTACCAGATTTGATGCAAGGTTATTTTGAGTTTCTTTTTCATGCCATCCTCTTTCTCAGAACTGACTTGTCTTTTATTGTTTTTTAACTGCTCCTGCATACCTGCGTCAAAGTTATATCCACATTCTTCTACACATAGCAGTTATCACTCTCAGCATGGAGAATGACTTGAATCAAAACCAACCTATAATGGCTTTTTTCTTAAAAAGAAAAAAAAAATTCTACCAGAAATGGCTGGAAAAAATGATGAAGTGATACAGTTTTTTCTTCCTTTTTTAAAGCTGCTGGGAACCTTATACCCACTATTTACTAAAAATCTGTAATAGATACTGCCCCAGATCTTAATGATGAACAGAGAGCAAGGGCAAAAAAGCCATTCTTATTGAAAAGCTGTTTGTTGTGCCTGCATAGAGAACTCCACTGTTGCTTTAAGTCTGTAAGTATATATGCATCCATACCCATATTTTTTGGAATATAAGATGCACTCCTCCCCCAAAAGAAACTGAAAATGTGGGTGTGTTTTATACTCCAAATAGCTTTTTTGAAGCTTTTTTTTCCAGACCTAACGAGATACTAACGATTTTCCCAGCTTTGCAGGCTTCTTTCATTGCTACTCCCTCCGAATAACTTTTTTTCCAGCCCTAAGTCTTTGCAGGCTTTTTTCATTGCTATTCCTTCCGAAGAAGCTTTTTTTTCAGCGCTAACCAAGGGATAAAATAATGTGCTGAAGCTGACCAGACTAAGGATGCTAGCCAGATGAATACCTGGTAGGCAGATTTTCCCCACCTTATTTTCCTCCCCAAAAACTAAGGTGTGTCTTATACTCAGGTGCATCTTATACTCAGAAAAATACGGTATATAAATAGACAAATACTTTTCAAACTCAAAATGCTAAGCATACAACTTCCTGTAAGAAATGAGAATAGCCAAAAAGTTGCTAAACTAAAAATATTCAGAGATTCAGATATGAAAAAGCAGATGACTGTCTCTTTTGTATTCACTGAATGCTCAGCCTGGGGTGAGAAAGATTTAAAAGCAATGGATGACGATGGGGAAAAAATGCTGGATCTCCACTTGAAAACTCAGAGTATGTGTCTTGAGGATGATTGTGGAACCCCTCTGCCTGACATATGAGAACATCACATGTTTAAGTTTTCAAAAGTCCTTCCTGCCTTTGGTGCCGATTGGCTCTTTCTGTTGTTCTACAACTCCTGTTGTTCAGTTTCACTATCTTCCATACATGAGTTAGAAATCGTCTAGCAGTTACTACATGTTTTTTCTGTTATTTTGCATTAGCTTTTTTGAATGCTGACAATAAATCCAAACTTGATTCCAACACAGTCCCAGTATCAGCGTTAGTTATTTTCTAATTTAAATAAAACTGGTTTTCCAAAATCATTGAAATTTTGCATGACAATTAAATATATAATTATGTTTCCATTTGGTTTCATCTTTGTCAATTCAGTCCCTTGGACCTGTTAGTGACTTTATTAAACTCAACCTTGTAGGAGTTTAGATCTACCAACAATGAACAGCTTTGGTGAACTTTCTCATTTTAACTGATATTTAATTTAAATTATTTTTTGATCAGTGGCAGAAGTCCAAAAAATCAACCAAGTTCCTTATTTCTTATCATTCCTCAATTCCTAAAATACAGTATACCAGTATATTCATAGTTTGATTATTTTTGATCCAAACATAGTTTGCTTATTTTTACAAAACTATAAATATAGTAACAGTAAAAGTAATGACAGCTCAATGCAAAAATAAGGTTGTGCCCCATCTTCTATATTTGCCATAGTGATCAATCAGTATTATATGTCAGTATGCTGAACATTCAGCAGAAATAATGAAATGGTAATCAACCCATGTCAAATTCCAATAGCAAGTGGAAACAGGAAAAGGGGGAAAATACACATTAATTATAATGCAGGAATAAGCAACATTATTGACCCAAAACCATACTGTGATAATATCTTAAAATACAAACAGGTCTAACAGGTAAAATGGGCAAAGAGGAGCTCCTGAGTTACATTTGAGAAGCTTACTCACCTGATTAAGGGTTGAGTTTTTCTTCTGGATGAACATGCTTATTGCTTTGCTGAGCACACAGTCAAAAGCCTGGGGGAGGGGGGTTACATCTCTGAGCTAATGGATAAAGTAATTTTCTCAGTCAACCATCTAGTCCTGGTGGTGCAGTGGTTAGAATTCAGTACTGCAGGCTACTTCTGCTGACTGCCGGCTGTCTGCAATTTGGCAGTTCGAATCTCACAAGGCCCATGGTTGACTCAGCCTTTATCCTTCCGAGGTCAGTAAAATGAGGAGCCAGATTGTTGGAGTCAATATACTGACACTCTAAACTGATTAGAGAGGGCTGTAAACACCATGAAGTGGTATATAAGTTGCTATTGCTAATTGCTATTGCTTTGGGAGGAAAATAAGCAGGAGAGATAAGCAAGGGCAGGAGCACACCCATCACCTGTCAGCTTATTATAATTTCCAGTTTTGTTTGTGCCCAGCACATTTTCAATCATTCCCTCTCTCTAGAACACATTGCTTAGTTCATTCTTGAACTAGGAAAAATGTAGCTTGTTATTTATTGAAATACATAAAGTATAATTGACTGGTAAAATGGTCTTTGTTTCAAAAACCTATTTATAACTTAGGGATTTTTTTTCTCCTTTTGGCAGTTCTTTTAGAATCCATATTTTGCTTTTGTGCAAGAATTCAATTTCTTCTCATGCAGCTTCTCTCCATTTCTGTGCCTCTTGCTGGCAGTCCCTATACTTCCTTCCGTGAATTAAGATCAACTAAATTCATTATTCTAGCTGTGCAGCACATTTTTTCAAGTAGGATTCTGGTGCCTGAGATTCATTTTCAGTAATCCCTTCTGACTGTAAAGTGCTACTGGTAAAAATAAGTTATTTGCACTAGTGTATAAATATTGTAGCTCAACTGGAGTTACTCTTCATTGATATGAGCAGCACCAGATGTGTTTGCTTTTCCATATTTTAAGTTCAAAACACTCTGGCCTTTTATTCCTAACAGATAACTCAGTGTTATTATATATTTTTTCCCTTGGGGATATATGCATATTATTGGGGGGGGCGCGAGTTCCAGTGGCTGGCTGACTTGAATTCTTGAATTCAGCTTGAATTTGCTTGAATTCAGTCTTAGGAATTATTTTTCTTCCCCTTTCTACCTGCTTTTTTTTTTTAATGAGGTGTGGTGTGAATGCTTTCAAGTCAGTGATGACTTTTGATGACTGCCTGAACTGGTCCCTGCAGGTTTTTTTGGCAATATTTCAGACATGATTTGACCTTCCTAGAGCTGAGAGTGCAAGCTGCTCTCCCTCTCAAGATTTTTCTCCTGCCCTAAATGCACTGGGTGGAAATCCTTTTCAGGCTACAGAAACGAAGCTTGGATCTTCACAATCCCTGCCTTGTTTCTCCAGTGCATGGGTTTTCTCTTTAGCACATGCAGAGGAGAGGAACTCTTGTGCTAGGCTGGAGAAATGAACTGGCGATCCTGAAGATTTGGGTTTTGTTTCCGCAACCTGAATCAGAATAAAGCTGGAAGAGACTTTTATACCATTTCAGACAAGTGACTGTTCAGTCTCTTCTTAAAAATCTTCCAGTGGTGAAGATTTCTGAAGGCAGACTGTTCCATTGGTTAATTGTCCTCACTGTTAGGAAGTTTCTCCTCAATTCTAGGTTGCTTCTCGCCTTGATTAGTTTCCATCCATTGTTTCTTGTCCTGCCCTCTGGTGCTTTGGAAAATAGGTTGACCCCCTCCTCTTTATGGCAGCCCCTCAAATACTGGAATACTGCTATCATGTCCCTCTAGACCAGCCAAACCCAAATCCTCCAACCATTCTTCATATGTTTTATCCTCCAGGTCTTTAATTGCCTTAGCTGCTCTTCTTCGCACTTTTTCCAAAGTCTCAACGTCTTTATTGTAAAGTGGTGACTAAAACTGGATGCAGCATTCCAGATGTAGTCTTACAAAGGCTTTATAAAGTGGTACTAATACTTCATGTGGTTTTGATTCTAGGATTTATGACATCTGACCCCTCGTGCATGGAGGAAAGGAATTCTTCAGCAGGGACAGCATGTTGCAACCTTCCCTGCCATCTTCTCCTTTGACTTTCTCGGAAAGCCAACAGAGATGATTGCAAATGGTGATCAGAAGATCGTAAGAAGTTTGGCACTCAGATCATGATCACGATTACATAACCAAAGGAGGGGTGGGGTGCAATGACATTTTATTATGGCCAGAAGTGCTTCATGGACCATAAAGCACCCTTTCTGAGATGTTGTAACTTTTTAGTAGTTATTAAGTGACAAGTTGTAAGTTGAGAGTTGCCTGTAGTACCATTTATGGATCACAATTGGAACTGGCAACACCATCACTAAGTAACATTGTCATTAAGTGCAATGTCACATGACCATGCTGTCTACAATGGGAGTTCTAGCTGCAGTCATTAGCAAATCGTTAAATGCAATATCATGTGACTGTGACTTCCTGCCAGCTTTCTTATTAACTTTGCTTATCAAAAACTGGCTGAGATGGTGATAAATGGTGATCATGTGACCCTAGGATGCTGTGACCATTGTAATTATGGTAACTGCCAGTTACCAGTCATCTGAATCATAATCATGCGACTGCATGGACAGCCACTATCTAAGATAGTTGATTTTAAAAATAGTCCTATGTCGTCTTTGTTAGTACTGTTTGTAACTTTCAAAGGTTTCTGGAGAAGCAGTTGGTACGCAAGGACTATCTGTACACTTGCCTAAGTACATCTTCATTTCATCTTCAAGATAAATTCAAATGTATGAGTTTTATGAACATGAAACTATTATTGCTCATTACGTAATGTGTACTTTTGTTTGCTTGTTTTTATTTTATTTATATGCCACCTCCCTCTCCTTCAGGCGACATTAGGTGGCCTACACCAAAGTGAAAGTAATGAACTGAAATATTAAAATATTAAAATAAATAGTAATATTAAAATTGACTTAATTTAAAGATGTCAAGCTAAACGCTGCTAAACTTCAGGCACAATTTGGTGGTGACGGGGCGTGGCTGGTCGTGACGTGGCTGGAGGCGACAGGCTCACCAGTGTTTGACTTTTTTCGGCTCCTGTCTTTCGGCAGGCTTTGCAAAGAAAGCCCTTGCAATGTAAAGAAAACGTTTTTTCATTCGCGAAAAGTTTTCCTTTACATTGCAAGGGGTTTCCTTGCAAAGCCTGCCCGAAAGACAGGGGCCAAAAAAAGCCAATGCTGCTAAGGTGAGTGTCTCGCATGCACCCACCTGCCACTCCGCCACGAGACGCTCGTCTTACCTGTCCCTCATAGCGATCGCCTTTGTGTCCGGAGGAACCCTTGGCGAAAGAAAACGTTTCGCGAGTTCGAGATCGATTGAACTCGCGTG
>JANHFT010008286.1:16545-30199 GCA_032467955.1 Pseudoxenodon macrops | reverse complement strand
TTCCCAAAAACTACATCTTATACTCTGGTGCGTCTTATACTCTGAAAAATATGGTACTTACGTACTGTGTGTGTGTGTGCATATGAACATATATGTGTATGTATGTATAAAAGACATACATATAAAAAGCTGTAAAATACTATGTTTCCAGTAAGACCTTCCCACTATAAAAGTGGTGAGCAATTGATTTCCTGGAGTGGAAAGGTAAGAATACAATGCATATATGCTATTTGTAAATTGTCTAAAAGCACTATAAAATTATGATCATCAGGGATATCCATCAAAGACTAAATAATTTAAATACTAAGTAAGCTTCGTGGCCAGATTTACTTCAGGATCCCAATCAGCATTATGGAAAAAAATACCACTTTAGTTGCATCTGCATCAGAAGTTGTCAATTTTGCTTGAGAATCAACCTAGATGAAATATGTAGAAAATGTAATTATGTATAATGTTTATGTTTTGAACTAGAAGATGATTCTGGCCAGCATATTAATGGAGAAAGTATAGATTCATGGTGAATGGAACTAGGGTTTTATTTATGGCATTTATTTTAGAAAAGTGTGCAACTTTGATCTCTGGGGCTGATTTAGATGACATTTATATAAAATAAATGGGTTTCACTCTAAGATAGATGATCAAATATCCTTCTCTATAGTTTGACATCTAAGATATTTGAAAATCTGTTTTATATGTCAAGCTACAGAGAGGGATAGATCCTAATTTCTTTATTTGCAATTGTTGAAATCAATGAGATTTATATTTATAACTAACTTATCTCATTAATTCAGCACAATCTAAGAATAACAAATAACCCAGGATATTTTTTTTGCCTGATTGTAAATTTTATTGTAAAATTAATTTTAACAGTTATTGTTAATTCACAATATAAATTGTGCATTCTTTCCTGTCTGAGCTATCTGTATAGGGCAACTGATATCAAAATTGTTAGCAGCAGGAAATGAATAATATCGTCTCCTGGAAACTGAAAACACCATAACTAATTAAAGAATATTTCCAAGAAAACAGATTTTCTATTCCCTATAAATGGTAAAACAGATGTTGAACATAGAACTGTTTCTTTTAATATTAAAATGAATAAAATATTAGTTTTCTAGAAACATGCTATAATTGCATTAATTGATTCTTAGTATTGGAGGATAGATGATACAGGCAGGACTGTGGAAATAGTGGAGTAGATTATTCAAATAATTCCAAATCGATCAATGAAGGAACATTGATCAAATAAGGAATTCTAGAAAAAGATAAGTAAAAAAGAAGGAATGAGTGGATTTGGTCCTCTCAATCAAATGTAAAATTTGTTACTCATTCTGGTGGAGAAATTCTGGGAGCTGAAGTCCACAGATTTTAAAATTGCAAAATTAGAAAAACTTTGATTTAAATTGTTAATTTAGTTTCATGCTGCCTGAGCCTCTTTTATTCCTAATAACCTTTGAAAAGAAGTTAAACACTAATTGCTTGGATCACATACTTAAGGGTGAAGATGAATTGCTTTTTCTTCTTCTATTTAATCCACAATTTTATTCCATATGATTTTCTATTAGTATTTCATTTTCAAAAATTTAATACCCTGAGAACACTAAATCAAATAAATAGAACACCTACCAGCTGTTTATATAACATCTGTTTTTCCATAGATACTGTATATACCAAACAGCTTTTGTCCCATTCTCTAACCATGGATTTTTACCCTCTGTATATAAAAACAATTCTGGGCAATAAATGTCTGGAAGTGATAGCACATTTCTGCTTTCCAGTCACATTTTTACTTTTAATGACTTTCAAATGAATGGAAAAAGCTTTATTGATTCAGAATCAAGTGAGTAAACTAAGCCCTCAGGAAATCACTAGCTGGGATCCATACTTTTCTCTCTTTCTTTATTTTAAAAAACGTCCTATTCATGGAAGAACTCTGCTCATGAAAAAGACACAACTCTACTTCAATGGATCCACTTATCTTAAACCTTAACAGAAAGTTAGGATCCAAGATTCCACTTAGGTAACACAAGGTAATGTTAAAAGTTTTCTTTGATATTTGATCAGTGGTGTCCTATTACTAGACCTCAGTTACTGATCACTGAAGTCTGAAGTCAATGCATTAGAATTGGGGCAGAGGTAGGTTCCTACCAGTTCGGACTGGTTCTACCGAGTAGGTAGTAGGCCGCTGGTGACATCACGGAGCCGGTCTGTTGCTCCATAGGCGCCACCATCTTTTTTTCTTATTCTTTTTTTTAAATTATTATTATTTTCCAGATTTTTTTTCTTCTGCGCATGTGCAGAAGTCGAGTGATGCACTGCGCATGCATCACCATCTTTTTTTGTCCTTTTTAAAAAATTTACTGGACTTTTTTCTACTGCGCATGCGCGCAAGGCGTGCCCACACGGCGCAGGAGGCAGCAAACCGCCAGCAAGGTAAATTAGAACCCACCCCCTATTTCATGGGTGTACATTTAATATTCTCTAGTTTAGAATTATATTATTATTACAATAATATCTAATATTACAACTTATATAGTTTAGTCATTCTTAGCATGGCCTTCACAAACATTTAGTTTACCATGAATAGTCAGAAAGAAGCTATGAGTCAGTAGCTGAGATAATCACCTTTTAAGGTAGCATTTCTCCTATTCTTTAGAGCAGTAATGTCATGGCTAATGACTTGAAATGGGTAGCATGTACTTGAATTGTATATTAAATTAATATTGAGTTGCACCAAGTATCTCATGGAAGTATGTATAATATCTACATTAATTCTAAATGAATGCATTATAATTAGTCCAATTAACATGAATGCCAATGAGTTAAGGGCATGGCACTTAAAATTGTCTCCATTAAAAATTAAAGAACATATTGGATGGAATACAATTTCAAAGCAGTTTCCCACTCTGTTTTAACTTTTAGTTAACAATGATTAATATGCATCATGAAACTATATGAATATTTTAAACTCTATGCAACCCTTACTCTGAAGAAATGTCTCAGAATGGCGCATATATATATATATATATTCTATTCTTAATATGCTCTGACAAGGATATGCAGGTGGCTTTTCACTCCACTCTTTACTATTAAGCCTGCCAAAATGAGAGATTGGTTTAGTCTTTAGAATTACATACCCTTGTCTTCTTTTATTTCTCTAGACATGCCCTATGAGTAGAAATGGCTGTCTTTGATGTTATTCCCCAAAGCCTTCATATGACTAACTTTCTGCATTCAGCATAAAAATCACACAAGTCCAGATGCACTTTTTCCAAACCTTTGGTAACCTTGTCAAATGAAATTTGGTGAGCCTCCATTCTCAATTTTCCAACTCAGCTAATAGGTAGCTGTTGTTGACATCAAGTTAGCTTCTTTCTTTTATTCAGTATAAATGCTCTCTTTGGGGGGGGAAAGAGTGGTAAGCATAATGGTGCATATTCACTCCTGTTTTTCTTTATCTGGTGTCCACTAGAAATATTAAAGTTTACTTCCAGTTGAACTGGTCATATTGGCTGGACATTTTGAGAGTTAAGACCACACTGTGGTGGTGCAGTAGTTAGAATGCAGTGCTGCAGGCTAATTCACTGCTCACTCCAGGAGTTGGTAAAATGAGGATCCAGATTGTTGGGGGCAATATCAGAGGTGGGTTCCTACCGGTTCCTACTGGTTCTACCCAGTAGGTAGTAGGCCGCTGGTGACGTCACAAAACCAGTTTTGCTCCATGGGCACCACCATCTTTTTCTAATTTTTTTTGGGAGGGGGGAATTATTATTTTTTTCTTCTGTGCATGCGCAGGAGCCAAATTTCCAGCACTGCACATGCGTCACCATCTTGTTTTTAGCCTTTTAGGGGGGTTCATGCTTTTTTCCTACTGAGCATGTGCGCGCCCACGAGGCACACCCACGCGGAGTGGGAGGCAGTACACTGGCAGCGAGGTTAGTTAGAACCGATGCCTGGGCTATATGCTGATTCTACAAATGACTTACAGAGGGCTGGAAAGCGCTATGAAGTGCTATTGCTATCAAATACAGAGCACCTGGTTAGTAAACAGAAGTACATTATGTTAGGTGTTTTGACAAGAAAACTTGAGAGGGCATCAAAGCAAGCAGGCACTGTTGCATTTGTACAGACAACATTGTCACAAATGCATACAATAAAAATATTGTCATATTGCTTGTTGATGTTGTTTTCTTTGTCCCTAAAGATTTGACTAGGATGATCTGTGTGGTATTTTCCTGAGCACCATAAATAAAGAAGACATTTATAAAGAACATGAAGATACATACAGTGACTTTATTTTCCACAATGCATCTTTCCCTCTGTTACTGAATCAAGCATTGTTATGTTACTGCAGCTCTAACAAGGATGACCAGCTTCATACCAAATAGGAAAATACTGATTCACTTTATAGAACCTTATAATATGCAAATATCAAATGAATATATTTTTCTTTAAAAAAATCTAAGGACGAATAATGTTCCATATCAGCAACAGCAGATAACAACTTAGTGGCTATTTTCACTACTTAGTGGTTATTTCAAGAGACTAGTAACCTCTTAAAGGAAGCTAGGCCTGATCAAAGACAGTTATGTTGAAATGGGGGTCAAAGTTGCTGATATCCCTGTTTCTCCAAAAATAAGACCCAGTCTTATATTTTGGGGGCTCCAAGATAAGCACTGGGGCTTATTTTTGGGGAAACACAATTTCAGGATGATCAGCTGGCTGGGTGCCTTGCCCTCCCCCCAGCACATGCACAAGAGACAGCAAGCTCACAGGGACTGACGGTATTTGGTGGCGGCAGCAGTTGGTGCACTCTGGGGCTTCACAGCCTGCATAGTACAGGTGAGTTGATTCCCTATCCAAGCAGCAGATGGAGGCAGAGGCACATGGGCCAGGCAGGTGAACTGGATGCACTGCAGGCAAGTAAAGAGATGCAAAGCTGAGCCTCTTGCAGTTGCCTGCTGCTCCAACTCACTGGTTCTTGGCTTTCCCACAGCCCACACAGTGCATCCAGATCACATGCCTCCCCCGCTTCTGCCTCCACCTGCTGCTTGGACAGGTAATCAACTCACCTGTGCTGCATGGCCTGTGGTTTGCTGCCGGATACCATCAGCCCCTTGCTCTTGCTGCCTCCTGTGCTGGCCACCCCCACCCCCTTCACTAGGTCTTATTTTGGGGGTAGGTCTTAGAGACAGACTTAAAAATCAGGCTAGGTCTTATTTTAGCGTTAGGGCTTATTTTCAGGGAAACATGGTATTTAGGAAGCAACTTGGATTTATTAACATTGTTGCTGGTCCATCTTGAAAGTCCATGTTGCAAAGACCATCTTGGAATTTGACTTGACTAACTTATTGATTATGTGTTATTAAGTTGATTTTTATTCCTAGTGTCCTCATAAATAATTTTTTTCCATGACAATCTATCCCTGACCAGTTGTATCCCAATTGTACACCCATTTCCACTGTAACTGAGTCCATTCATCTTGTTTCTGGTTATCCTGTTCTTGTCTTTCACTTTTCCCAGTTTTAGTGAATGGTGGAATGAGAACTGTGAGTTGATTTTTTTTCAGTCATTCATTTTTTTATTTTCTTTGCTATCTTCAGTATTTTCAGAGTCTTCTCCAACCTAACATTCAAAAGTATGAATACTCTTTAGGTTTTGCTTCTTCAAAGTCCAATAGTATGGTTTGCATTGTTGTGATCTCATCTGATGTATAGGTATAGATACATGACATTTGAATATCTTTTCCAAAGTCTTCCTGCTGTTATATTGAGTCTCTGGAATATTTCTTGACTATTTTCTTCACTATTGTTGGTGGATCCTAAAAGGCAAGCTATCCAATACTTCAAACTCTTCATTGTCAATTCTAAGGCAGATTGCTATATCACTTATCATTAGTTTGGTCTTATTTACATTTAATTTTAGTCCCATTTTTTCATTGTGCTCTTTGACTATGCTTTGTAGATTTTTTTGCATTTTTTTACTATTGGGTAGCATCATCAACATAGCACAGGTTAATAAAATTTCTTCTTCCTTAGAATTTGTCTTAGTTATTTCCTTCTATGAGATGTTCCTTTTGGAAATTGCCTTCCTGGTAATTGCTTATATGTGTTTGAAACACCAATTGCATTTATGACTGTAAGATAAGCTGGGTAGATTTATGATATCCTTCACCCAGAAAGAAAAAAACCTAAAATATCTCAATTACAGTTGAGCATTTTAAATAGATAATGACCGTTGGAAGAAAGATATACAATATAAAAATGGACTTGATGGAAGAGTTGTACTGAGTACTTTAAGAAGAGAGTGGACAGTCACTTGTCTGAAATGATATAAGCAAAAATGCTTATATCAATGCTTTAGCAAAGGTTTGTATCTCCAAGGTCCCTTCCAGCTCTATTCTGATTGATTGATTGATTGATTGATTGAATGAATTTCTGCGACTAAACTCTATTCTAACACATACAATGACCCTGGGTTTGAGACCTGATTTCCTACAGAGGCTTCTCATGCAACATCATTTTCAGCTCCTATAAACATTTTCATTATTTCTGCAATTAAACCTTCTACCGGTAGGGTGAGCTCTAAGGACCATTTGCTCCTTTCCCAACAAACATCAAACAAACAAACAACAAAAAATGACATATTTGGGTTGAACCTCTTCTCACAAGTGAAGCTTCTATGTTCTTTACTTTACACATTGACCCATCTACCAGTTGTCATTTGGGTATTCATTGCACAAAGTTTCATTCTCCTTTGTCCTTCAGCTCTTGCTTGTAAGCATTCTTTCTGCCACTCAAGGGGTAGAAATTTCTACCCAACTGGTTGCAAATACTGTTCCTTCTCCAAGTTGGGGTCTTAAACAGGTAGTCCTCACTTACTGACTGCAATTAAGATGATGATCCTGTTGCCAAGCAGGGTGATCATTAAGTGTGATGTGACAAACACCAATTTACAATGCTGTCATTAAGTGAATCATGTAGGGCTAAATGTGACAGCTTGTGACTATGACTTGTAACTTCCTGCTGGCACCTCCATTGAGTTTGCTTGTCAGAAGCTGGCTGTAAAATTTGCAAATGGTGATTATACGGACACCAAATGCAATAACTGTGGTAAATAGAACCCAGTTGTTAGGCACCCGATTTGTGATCAGGTGATTGTGAAAATACTACAACTACCGCAACTTGTAGGACCCATCATAAATCTCCTTATTCAGCTCTGTTATATCTTTCAATGGGTGAACAAATAGTTGGTAAGTGCAGACTATCTGTATACTGTATGCTTCCATTGTGCCTGCTTCCTCTCAGCCCTGCACATTTGTGGATGATGTGAAGGAGGCAATTCCTCCTCCTCCCTGCTGTCCAGCTGCACTGGTATACCTTCTCCCCCCATTCTTCCCCTGTAGTCTCTGCTCCCTCCAGTTGCAATTGCATGTCTCCTTTTCCTCAGGGGTAGGTTTTAACTTACCTCACCGCCAGTTTGCTGCCTCCTGTGCCACGTGGACGCGCTGCATGGGTGCACGCATGTGCAGTAGAAAAAAATCTCCTCAAAAAAGGCCAAAAACAAGATGGCGACACATGCGCAGTGCCGGAAAGTCAGCTTCTGCGCATGCGCAGAAGAAAAAAAAACAGAAAAAATTCAAAAACATGTTTTTTTCCAGAACTGGCTCCATGACAACACCAGCGACTTACTACCTACTCTATAGAACCGGTCCGAACTGGTAGGAACCAATATCTGCTTTTCCTCCTCAGCTGACTGTTCATCCGGTTGCCCTTCTTGTGACTATTCCACTGAACCTGGACTTTCCACTCCTGACTTGGAGCCCGCAGCAACATCTTGGAGCATTTCCACACCCATCTCCAAAGACCTTGGAAACAGCGCCTTCTCTTCATCTGAGCTGGCACCCAGGGAAGCCGTCACAATTAAGAAGAAATATCTGCAAGCAGTAATTATTATTTATTTATAACAGCCACATGTTTTGCTACTTGGTGACATTTAGGCAAGTCTTTCTTCACTTGGCACTTTTTTTTTCATATTAATATATTGGGAATAGTACAAGCCAGAACTAAATAGGGATATAAGCAGTGGTGGGATTCAAATAATTGAACAACCGGTTCTCTGCCCTAATGATTTCTTCCAACAACCAATTCACCAAACTGCTCAGAAAATTAATGACCGGTTCTCCCAAAGTGGTACGAACTGGCTGGATCCCATCCCTGGATATAAACCATATATTCTTGTAATGGTATAAATTAACATGCTCTGCATATGATAACTCACATGCACATTTCCAAAGTCTTATTAATTCATCTATTTGTGTATTTTCATACCCTTTTTCCATTTCCAATTTCTCCATCTCTGGGAGGATGTCTCTTCTTCTTCCTCTCCTTCGCCCCCTCCTCCCCCCTCCCGTCTAGGCCCAGCTAATACTTCTGAGAAAAGGGGGGGGGGATTTCCTCAGAACTTCTCAAAACCCTAACCTGGTAGTACAATCAACATTTATAAAAAGACACTTTTATAAAAGTCACCATGAAGGGATGCTTTTAAAAAGAAAGTAATAACAAGTTGGGTTGTCACATCGGGTGATAGGATGGTTTTTCTTTTCCTGTCTAACAGAGACACTTTTCTTCATAAATGGTCCCCCTGCTGCAGCATCACACCTTTTAAAGGACCTTTAATAGTGCTAATAGAGATCCTTTTGAAGTATCTGCAGCAGCATGAAGGAGGCAACTTTTCAACATAGGGTGAACATTTGGGGAAGAATAGCAATGTCTTTCGCTGAAAGCTTTTTCAATTCATTTCAGAAAGAGAAGTTGTAACCAAAGGGATAAAGTGTGTGGAAGGAAATTATAACAGTTGGGAACTCCCTTCAGACCAAATTGGGCTTAAATTATCCTTAATAGTTGTCCCTTTATTATAGGCCTGGTGAATTTCCAGCACTTACAATAAGAGTAAGCTATCAAGTTTTACTTTTTCATTTTGGTATGTGAAAATTAAGATTTCACATATGCTGTGATTTAAAACGTCAATTTTCCACATTCAGCTGAGTGTTTTAAATGGCCGATGTGTTTTAAATACAGCTTTAAAAGGCCAGTTTGCTTTCTAGATCAGAAGAAAAAAACATGATCAAGGAAAATATATCGATAATCACATATATTCAGATAAAGATAAACATTTTTCCTTCCTAATTTCAAAGGATACTGACTTTAAAAAGGAGACAGGCTGTTGAGTCCACCCTGTTAATGTTTACTCAGGAGTAAATTCCATTTGCAGGGACATAATAAAAGTGTATAGGAATTGATTGGAACCTAAAGCATCAACTTTCCAACTTACAATGGGAAGTCTGAAAGACAATAGCTTCTTATTCGTCCCCTGACTAACCTGCTACTAAGGCTGCTACTGTTATTGTTATGGTGACAATGCAATTCTTATTCATAGAAGAAAAGATGAAGGATTGTGCCTGTGGGACTAATATATCAAAATGCCTTATATAGTATCAACCACAGTGATTTAGTCTACCTGTCATTAGCTTATTCTAATGCTGCTACCAACTTTATACTGAGTATCCTGGGAAATGAACCCAGGATTTTCATCATGCAAGACATGCACTCTGTTGAAGGGCCTTGTGAATAGTAATGGATAATAATATGGTTGTTATAACTGCAGCTAATTTTTAATCTCAGAACAGAGTCACCTGTCTGTCAAAGTCAATCAGAATGCAATGCTTAATTTGCCAAAATAGCAATAGAATCTGTGGTATGAATATTATTAAAGTTTTAAGACTGTTAAAACAAGTACTAAAATTTATGTCCTCTTATAGTTTTATTTTTTGAAAGAAAAAGAAAACTGAAGTAAAGCAGCTTTAAAAAAAGCTATGAAGGCTAATTATTATCTTTAGATTTAAGCTATCCATAACCTTTTATCACCAATTCTGTTTTATAATTGCCTTATTTTTAAACTTATTTTTGTGCATGTCAGGCAAAGTCAGGTCTCCTTGAAATGTTACCATGTTACAATGAAAATTATTCGCAAATGAGCTTCCACACCACTCACATAGGTTTTGCATTTGTGATTAGCAGAAAACAATCTAGAGCTTAAAAATAATCTGATCCCTCTAATAATATGTAAGACATTACTCAATGCTAATCTTGATGCCCAGAACCTGAGCACAATCTGAAAAAAAAAGTTTTGTTCACTCATATTCTGGGTATGGAATAAACCAAAATGATTTTTGATTTTTTCCCCCCAGTAGAATATTGAATAACTGTCTACTGAGATCAGTAACTATTGGCTCCAAGTATAGATTATGATGTATACATTGCACCCCCCCAATATAAAAGCTTTGAATGAAATATTATCAGGGCATAATTTAACACTTTTTGTGTGAAATATTACCATAATTTAAGTCCCCAGCTGCTTTCTTCCTTGACCATTGTCTTCATATTTTAAATAAATCCTGTTTATACCTATAGATCACAGGTGTCAAACTTGTGGTGCCACATTACCATCCTGTGATGATTTGTGACTTTTTTCCCTTTGCAGAGCTGGGGTTGGCATGGCCTGCATGTGATGCATCCAACCCATGGGCTCGCAGTTTGACACTCCTATTCTAGATCTTTCTGAACTGTGATTTTCTTGAACACTTTTTTCTTCTCCAGCATCACTGGCTTGCTCCAAAGTTCTGCCTTCTCATTTATACATAAACTATTTTTTTCTGGGACTTGATTTCTGGCTTGGTTCTTAATCTTCCACTCTAGTTTAAGCTTTCATTATATGTCACCTTTTAATATTTCATCTGTCCTGTGGTTTCTGCTTCATAGCTTTTTGGCTCAACCCAGACTGATGCCTACATCTCCTTTCCAGAAAGCAATTTTATTTTTACTACTATTAAACATTCATAAAGTGTCTGTTCCCAATCTATTGCTTGCAAAATTGCAATGTAAGATAGCTAGAAGTATCTCACAGCTGCCCTTAAGGAAAGATAATGTCTCTTACAGGAAGAACCATATAACAGATGGATTTCTTACAAGCCACATAAAGTCTGCATCCAGATGTGCACTTCCATTCTCATTCTACCCCACATAGTCATGGCAGGCAGAAAAAAAATATTATCGTTGCTAAATCCCGTTTCTTTATCAAGTACCAGAATATCCTTTTCTTTTTTGATTCTTTCCACTATCCAAAGACAGAGAACATGGGAGAGCTTCATGAAAATATGCATCTTGGGTACTTTTTCATTTGCCAAATAGCATTTGAATTTGCATCAAATCATTTTGTTTTAGGAATTTGGAACAATCCCTTCTAACCTTACATTTTTACTTTTATAGCTTAATGCCTTTGTAATGTTGACTTCAGAGGTGGGTTCTGAATCTTCTTACTGCCAGTTTGCTTAGGGTTGCGCCTCGGGCACACGAGCAAAGCATGCAAGCGAGCGCACACGTGGCAGTCAAAAACTAGGTTCTGTGCATGCACAGATGCAAAAATTAGATTCTGTGCATGAGCAGAAGCAAAATCCAAGATGGCAGCGCCAACAGAGCCACTGACAGAACCGTCTCCATGATATCACCGTGGAGTTACTACCTACTCTATAGAACTGGATAGAACCAGTAGGAACCCACCTCTGGTTGACTTGAATATTGTTGATAAAATAGGACCAAGTTCTTCTAATATTTCTCATATTAATAAAATCTGTACATTGTTATGTCAAGAGTCACTTGGTATACAGTTCTGCCAATATACAAGAAAGTATATGTATGCAAAGATTTTGATGCAATTGAAATGAAGTAAAATTGCTATAGAACTGATCTGTTCAGAAGTGATCTTTTCATTAGACAAAGTAAGACATTCACCTCAAATGGCAAATACTGGGGAAACAGCAGTATCACTTCTCCTTGTCTGTTTTTCTTCAACAGTCCTGGGCCAAATAACTACACTGCTAACTGTGGTGTAATAAAGGACATGCCCCTCACTATTGTGGAAATAAATTACTAGTACTATTGGCTTTTGCGTGTCCATTTTAAAGTGTTATTTTATTTTAGGCAAGAGTATCTTGGCCACTCTTATTCCATAAGGTAGGTCAATATGTTGATTATTAATTAATTCATTCAGTTATTTATTAATTATTGATTAATTGATTCAATGATTGAGTTATTAATTATTTAAATGTATCAAATTAATGCAGAGACATTAGAAATCGTTGTTTGTTCAAAGTATACTATAAACTTCAAGGCTAATGACTATCTCTCTCTGTGTATTGTAAATGTGTGTCTCTGATAGTTGCAGAGGAAAACTGGAAATCAAAGCAAAGAAACAAGTGAGTGAGAAAAGAACTTGTCTCTGAATTCTACAACCACCATCTGCCATACTTCATTAATAGTGCTTAGAAGCTGCTACTCAGGAGGTCTGTTTTATTCTTCTTCTCTTACTCCTTTCTAATTCTGCATTCATTGTTATATGGTTTATTTCCACACCTCCTGGTTGAAGCCAACAGCAATACTATTAGGGAGCTCACTGTGCCACAGCTATTATTCTGCTATTGCTTATTATTCTACCTTTCCCACATTGGGGAAGTTCATTTGATTCTCTGTTGCCTCATAATGAAAAGGCAAATATTTCTTGTACCTTAGTACTGCTCGTTCTCAACTGGGAGTATTTTTTCCTATGCATGGTTTGCATATTAAAGTGTAAATGCTTTCAGTTTTTGCTAAAGGCTACATTGAACTCCCCTTCTTCCACATCCCTCTGATTCCTTTTCTCTGTTCTTTTTCCCACTTGGCATATGTGATTAGACTATAGTGACTGAATTATTCTGTGAAGTGCTTTGTGTTGCAAGCAGTGCAAGAGATGTGATTTAGAATCCTGACTGCTGATGACCTCATTATAACATTGCTCTATTGAAGTGGTTTAAAATTACATAAGCTCCATCACCAAGGCAGCAGAAGACCTAGTAAGAAGATTGCTTTCGTATCATTACAAGTGAAAGAAAAATTAGTCTGGGACAAATAATTCTTTTAGAACTAGCAGTCTGGTCTTGTGATGACAAATTCTCTCCTAAAGCTTTTCCTTAACAACCACAATTATCCATAATTCCAGGATTATTATTTTTTAAAAAAAAGCATACCTCAGAAGTATCCATAGATAAGTCTAAATCCAAATAAAAATGCTGTTCCTATGCCCGTACCATATATTCTTTGTATTTTTAGCAATATCAAAGTATAGCTACAGTATAAGTCACTTATAATGGAAAATACTTAATTTAAAAGCAGTTACAATAAGAATTATTCTTTCAACTTTTATTCTTTACACTTTATGAAGACAGGCTTATAGCATTCAGCAGGAAGCTTGCCATAATTCCAGTGATAATACAAATACTGGATTTGAAAGAACTATGATAAGGATAGCTCCCCTCTGGTATCACAAAGTAGAAGTGTTTGAACCAATTTCCCCTCTGCTGTGAAACTCAGAATAACTGTACCCAGCAGGGCCAACCACATCAAACTTCTCCCCCAAGTCCTCGCATCTTTGATGTTTACCGTATGTTTCTTCTAGTAGTAGCTAAAATGCTTAACGTATTTTTCGGAGTATAAGATGCACCGGAGTATAAGACACACCTTAATTTTGAGGGAGGAAAACAAGGAAAAAAGTATTCTGAACC
>JANHFT010008286.1:0-13915 GCA_032467955.1 Pseudoxenodon macrops | reverse complement strand
ACTGAGAGCACATGCACCAAAGACAAATTCCTTGTGTGTCCAATCACACTTGGCCAATAAAGAATTCTATTCTATCATCTGTACTAATTCAAATATTGAAAGCATTTCATATAACATAATCTGAGAATCTAAATTGCATCTATAAAAATTAACTACAACAATTACAGTTTCTGCTATTTTAGCACATAAAATTAAATGATGCCCATTTATATCAGTAATAATCTGTTGTATGTTGATTGAGAATCTTTTTGAACCAAAATGGCCACATTCATTTTATCAAATTATGTGTAAGGTAAACCTGCCCCATCCAATCCTTCATTTATAGAAATTTATTAAGGGCAGATATTATCTACAGGAAATTCATTTAATGAAACATTTCCATTGAGATTTATTAATGATAAATCTCAATAGAAATGTTTCATTAAATGAATCTCCTGTAGATAAGCAATATCTGCCCTTAGCAATTTTAAATATCCTAAAATTACATTTTATTTTTTGAATTCTCACTACCCTTTTACATTAAGACTGATTAACTTCATCCATAAATTTTATTTTGGTCCACTTGTATATATTCTCCTGATACCAGTTCATTTTATGATCTGTATCATTTAAGAAATATATAATAATTAACTTTTATATCTTTAAATAATTAATATATTTTAGTGTTGCTCATAGATGTAGAATCTCCAAAAAGACTCATTTTAATATTCAAATACCATTCTGAAATAGATTTATTGAATCTACTTTTAGAAGAAAAAAAGTAATTACATGCATTAAAATAAACCAATAGGTGATTGTTAAAGAGATTGAAAAAAGTGCTAAAAGAAAAAGGTCTCTCTCTGTGTGTGTGTGTGTGTATTTGTAAGAAAAAAAGAAAAGAAAAAAAGCTTGATGACTTCCCAACAGAGATGGCATGGTGGTTTCATTTTTTTTCTTTCATTGAAAATTATACAGGAATTCCAAACATTGCCAGTTAGAAAAAGAAATGTATGCTGTGTAAAAAGTAACCAGTAGTATTGGCAATATGTCCAAAGACTAAATCTTTGTTTTAGAAATTACCAAAACATAAACTCAGTAGAGTAGAGCAGAAAAACCGCATAGTATAGTGTTTTTTAAACTGAGCCTTTTATAAAAGAGCATGTCTATTAGCATATTTTAAAGATAGGATAAACGCCTCTGTGTTTGCAGGATTTTCCAATGAGTTTAGTGACTCCATCTATCAAGAAACTATATAATCATGCTGTAGGAAGTTATCAGGCTGAGCCCAAGAGAGGGGTCAAACATGTCATCAATCTCAAGTACCTTTATGCCCACAAGAGATCCAAGTCCATTCCACCTTAAATTCCATTGACTATCTTCTGCCTATTTGCTTTGACTTAGTAATTGATTTGCTTAGTAGTTCAGATTCTTGTAGAGACCATAAGCTTGCAATAAATCTTTATATTTATTAGAACTGCCTGGACTTTTTTGATTTATCCATTCTTGACACATGCTTATCTATTGACAAGTATTAATATTAAAGTGTCAAATGCTAGAAACAAACAATCAATGTAACATTTCCAATTTGGATAACTATTCATATATACAACATTTGATTGGATGGACAATATTAGTATCATAATATGTCAAATCTCTAGTATATCTGAAAACACATTCTTCAGAAAACTATGGGATGGAATGTCAAATAAAAAACTTTTGATCCTTTTTCCCATACTGTCCTCCAATTGCAGAGCATAAGGATTGCATTTTTATGGAATCTAACTATATCAGTTAGAGTAGTCCTCTACTTACAATCATTTGGTTAACAATGGTTTAAAGGTGTGATGACATGAAAAAAAAGAAACAACCTGCCCTTGAAGTGATGATCATCTCATCATTTCCACAGTCATATGATCATGATTTGAGTACTTGACATTTAAGATTATTACAGTATATTGTGGTCACATGATTGTTATTTGAAACTTCCAAAGCCAGTTGCTGACAATGTGGGAAGCCAGATTCACTTAATAATTGCAATAAAAATGATTATAAAATTGGATCCAGTCATTTGATGACATGCTTAATAACTGCATCACTTAGCAATCAAAATTCCAGTCCTAATTGTAAATCAATGGCTATCTGTATTTTATCAAGTCCCTTTATTTGACCAGACCATATCTGTTTCAAAATAGTAATAGTAGAATACTATGTGCACTGACCTATACATAGCAATACCCTGAAGTAAAATTTGTATATTATTCTAATGAATTCATCCATCCATCTGAAAAAAAAATCCTCTTTCTGAACAGTCATAAACTTTCCTAATCAGTTTCACAAGTTCTATACTGGTATTTCACATTACAGAATCAACATCTTGATCTTTGCATTCCATATGATCTATCCCATATTTTTCAGAACTCAAATATCTTTAAAAAAATATTATTATTCAATTTCTATACCGTCCATCTCACTGACACAGCAAAAGAAATTTGAATATGGAATTTCAAAGACTGTACACAGACTGGAATGATATGGCTGCTCTTGCCCTAAAGGATCCTATTTATTTTTATTAGTTTTAAACTAAACCGTTTCCCAAAACGAAACATTTCATAACAAAAACAGCAGCAAACTCTAAATATTTTCTGCATTCCAAGAATGAAGTATATCCGTACATCAGTGGCTGGCTGTAAAAAAAATGTATAAAAAGTAATAGGTAAGACACAAGAGTCCAAAAATTACAGAGCATTATCCTGAACGCAAAGATAACTGCTGCATTTTTCCTCTTCTGTATACACCAGAGGAAACAATGACATGTAATAAAGTAATATATAGTGGATAAAGAAACATGACTTGTTTGCAGATGAAGCTATATAGCAAGTTAGCTTTTGTGTTTAGTAAATTGAATAAAGAAAGATAAAGATGCAAAGAAAATAATATTAGAACCAGCCCTGGAATTTTTTACGCTTTCATCCACATAATAATTCGGTGAAGCTATGTATGCTTTATACCTTAATCCCAAAAATCCAAATTCACAAAGTTAAATTTCTGGTAATTTCTGCTGAGTACCCAAATTAATTCTGTAAGCTCATTTCCAAAGCTTTGAAATAAAACAAGACCTAAACATCTACTTTCTAAGAAGTTAATTTTGGAGGCATTTGTAATTCATAGCTACCAAGTCTGGAATTTAGTTCTTAATAATTGATAGACTACTGTTTTCAGTATGGTACTATGATAACTGGATCATAAATATGAAGGCAGAAAGTATACTATATCAACAATAGTAGCAAGAGGCTATTTATTGGTTAAAAACCCAGTAATATAAAAGCAATACAGTAAATAAATATTTGTCATTGTTTAACATATAGGTAGTCTTTATTTGATGACAATACCGGTAATTAGTATTGGAATTTCTATCACTAATCAGTGCAGTTGTAAAGAGCAATGTCATATCACCATACCACTTAATGATGGCAGTTCTGGCAGTCCCAAGTTACATTATTAAGCAAATCACTGCTGGTCACAGTGCAAATCATAAGCAATGACTCATGTGACAGTGACTTCTGACTTCCTACTGGTTTCCCCAATGACTTTGCTTGTGGGAAAGTGCCTGGGAAGGTAGCAAATTGCAATGTTGTGACCAGGGGTTACTGTCACAGCTGGAATTTCAAGGAATGATTGTAAGTATCACTTGTTCAAGCACTGTCATAAGTTTAAACAGTTGCTGAACAAGTGGTTGTTAACCAAGCACAACCTATACAGCCAACTCCCAATAATTGCTAACTATTCTATGTTATGGCTATGTTATAGTTATTCCTTCCATTCCTCATTATGAGTGAAGAAGCTTCTTAGATGAGAAGTAAAATGTCCTCAAAGAAAAAACAAGAAAGTCCAGTTGCCTCCTGAAGGAGGAGAAGACCTTTGGGACAGCCATGACCTGGATAACTGAGACTCTCTACAGACCTTCTGCTTTCAAAGAGTATAGAAGCATGATTTAGTTTGAAAATAGATTCCAAATTAGGGCCACAAGCTTTTTTTTCTTCAAATAAATGTGATCAAATCAATAGGACTAACTCTTAGACTTATATACCACTTCATAGTGCTTTGTCGCAGGGATCACCAACCTTTTGGACCTCAGGGACCATTAAATTCATAATTTTAAATTCCGCGGACCACTAATATGATTTTTTTAAACATAAATAGTATTTAGTGCAAAATAAAAAAATGCAAATAATTTTTCTGTGGAACACCAAAATTTTCTCATGGACCGCTGTACTCTTTGAACTGTTTACAATGTCAACATATTGCTCCCAACAATCTGGGTCCTCATTTTACTGGCCTTGAAAAGATAGCAAGCTGAGTCAACCTTGAGTCTGTGAAGATCGAACTCCAGACTGTGGGTAGAGTTAGCCTGTAATACTATATTCTAACCATTCCACTACTGCAGCTCTTTAATTAAGCATCCTTATTTAAAATTATGATTAATACAACAGATAGTTTTGACCTTCTTTCATTTTTGATGACAAGGTAGCATACATATTATGACAGGAAAGAATTTTAGAGATCATACATCAGGCGAAGTAGTAATCACAGCTTTGTTTTTCCTTTAACACATTCTCACTTTGTGCTTTCAATGACACATGTTCATTGACTTTTCAAATAAATACTATAGTAGAGTAGCAAAGGGGAAATGTATCAAACTAGCAGATCAAGATATACAGAAATGAGTTCAATAGAAGATAATATATTAGCTGAGGATTGAATTGCAGGAGTTTTGGTGCTTTCTGAGGTTGTTTTCTTGAGACACTTAATTACCATATTAGGTAACATCATCAATGCTAGCAGGGAAGGGTTATATTCTAGTAGGTTACCCTGACAGTGTTTGTGGGAGTGGTGTTCCTTGATTGGATAATTGTTTATGATTAACTTGTTTGTCTCAGTTGATAGTTCCTTGATTTAGGTATTGTTGGTTTCTTGATTGTTGCTCGAATGTTAATCTTGATGTTGATCTCTGCTCAGGAGGATGTTGATTGCAACTGAGGGTGTATTTTGGACTTTTTGTTTCCTTTTTGGCTTTTTTCATTGTCTCTTTTGAATGGTATGTAGATGTTGTTTATTTTTATGTGTCCATTGATAGATGATTTGTCTGAGTGCCAGGCTTCCAGGAATTCTCTAGCATTTGTGGACTAGACTTGGTAGACGATGATAAGTTTCCCTGTTAAAGCTATGGTTACGTGTCTCCAAGTGTTGTGAGATTAAGGAGTTTTCATAATGTCTTCTGACTACTAGTTGATGTGCATGGATGTACTCTGGTAATCTTCTGGCTGTTTGTCCTACCCAGAGACTATTGCATCCTTACATTGTTTGTTGTAGATGATTCCTGGTTTTTTTTTTCCTTTTGGGACTGCTGGGTCTTTTGGTTTACTTAGGATATTTTGGAGGGCTTTAGTTGGTTTGTGTCCTATGCTGATACAATGTGCTCTGTTGGTAGCTTCTCAGATGTTATTGATGAATGTTCAGTGTTATTAACCTTTTCATACTGAGTTGAATGATTAGGCATTTTTTGAGGAAGTTGTATAGATATCCCTCTTTTTTGTAGATGTTGCATAACTGGTGTGTTTTCATTTTCTGATGTTTCTGCAGTGTGTTTGTGTTTATCTAAATATCTGTAGTGTTCTTACACAGCTTCTTTTGTAGAATGTTGAGTTGTTACTTTATTAGTGGAGCACTTGGTTGATGTGGGTAGTTTTATAGTAGGCTTGTGTTTCAAATTTGCCCTCACTGCCTCTACTAATGAAGATATTTAGGAAGGGTATCTTCCTTCTTCCCTGGTAGATTTTATTCCTTTAATGATGTTGATGGTTTTGTGTGTGTGTGCTAGTTAGTCCTTTTTTATATATTACAAAGGTGTTATCTATGTACAAGATTCATACTTTGCATTATAGGTTCTGCTAGTAAAGCATGGGTGTTTCTTTAATTTGTTTAATTTGTTGGTATATTTATCAATTGAACTGAAAATATGTGATTAAGCAAATGTTTATAAGGTCCGTGATTCTGAGTATTTCAGTCTTGTTGTATTTGGTGAGGTCTGGTGTGAGTTTCCTGCTAGAGCACCTGTTTTCATAGGGTTCCCTCTCTCCTCATAGAATTGCACAAATATTTTCGTCTATATTAAATATATACAACATTCTTAATATATGGTAACAGAATCCACATTATATTTGGCATCATCAAATTTCTTAGTAACTTTCTAACGATCTTTTGGATGTAGTACTTAAATGTATTGACAAGAACCATTGGTGAAACAGAGATCAGCATAGAACGAGAATTAGGAAGCATCATTGTTATTGATGTATGCTGTCAGGAAAACAGAAATGGCCAGAGAACTTTGGAGCTACTCATTCTGCCTAGTAATAGAATCAACTGTATAACCTGTAGTTTTATGACATCAAGATATAAGAATTCATCCTATCCTTGCTCCTAATTAGAGGTACAATCCAATTCTCTGTTAATCATTTTTTCCTACTTAGATTTGTCTATTGAGATTCTCAGTCATCCAGGTGCTTTTTCTGATAGTCAGAACTGAAGAAGCATCTTGGATGAGAAGTAAAATATCTTCAAGGAAAAACCAAGTCTAGTTGCCTTTAAAAAAAGACCTTTGGGACTAGATTTTGATGCTTGCAGTAATTCCCTTGTGGGTTGGGGAGAGGCTCAGATAAATTCTGGAATATTTAATTCAACAGATTCAGTGACAACTGAACATTACAAGTGAGGGAAGCAAGTTAGGCTAACTTCCTTTGCTATCCCGTTCTGACTGTTATTGTATAGTATTTGTTTCCAATTATGGATTCAGTTATTACGACAGGCCTCCTCCTGGGGTGCCATGTAAAGATAAAAGAGTACATTGTCATCAGAAAAGCAACAAAACAACAACCCCTACCTCATGAGCAATCCTGCTGTGAGACTGTTATGCAGAATCCTTGCCAAATTGAATTATTCATAATGATTCTGAATGATCTCTAATATAAAACCATTTTTCAGTGATAAATACATTTCCTCTCATTGTACCACAAATATATATTAAATTACAGGTTGTTGTTTTTTACAATAAAATCAAACTGTGTTGATATGACATTAGCAGTCATCTGGAAATTTGGAGATCATTAATGATTAAAATTGGACAGCGATATGATGCAAACAGCCAAAACTAAGAACAGTTTTATAACCAAGATATTGGTTTGACAGCACTTTGTCTTATGAATACCAGTAACAAATAAGACTTGGAGGCTTGACTTTGTAAGGGAGGTAGATAACCAAAAATTGAGGTCAAAGCACTGTTTTCCTCAGCTGCAGCAGATGAGCATTAAATTAGAGAACTGGTTGTATATCTGCTCTTATCTGTTTTCTTACACTGTTGCAATTATTCCATAGGTTGAGAATGAGATAAGCTATGGCAGCAAACAAAAATATAATTTGAAAATGGATGCATCACATAGAGAATGCTAAGGCAATAACTGAAAGTCCCTGGGCCAGCCCTGCCATTAAACAAGATGAGATGGCTCACAATGAAAGCATTGTCACAATCAGCTTCAGTGATTATGGGCCACCTGTGGTGGTTAATTTGGGGGTTGGGTTGCCTAAAAGGCAACAAATGGTAAATTATTTAGAAATGCCACTTAAACCTCCTTTTTGTCAAGCACTAAAATACCAGCCATCAAAATGAGCCTCTCAGGACAGACTGCATGTACTGCATGTAGTAGCTTAGCAAAAGCAAATATGAGACCCGACTGCTGTATCTCATTTTATATTGTTCCCAATTATAGTTACTGTTTCCAATTGTATATTAAAAGCATCTTTGAAAGTCTGCAGTAAACAACTCATTTCCCTAGAAATCCATCTGAAATGCTGATAGATCTAGCAATTTTCCTAACAATACTGAGCTCATGGTTTTATTTTATTTATTTAACATTGATTGAGTAATAATGTTATCTTCAAAAACATCTTTATATAACTTGGATGAAGATTCTTTGAGAGAGAGATTTGTTCTTCTTATGAATTCTTCTAAAGCAGTAACCATTTCGCTTCTCCTAGAATTCATGCTGCTAATACCCATAGCATCCAGCTTTCTGCTTGGGTGCCTTTCTTAGTAACAGTCATAAACTATTCTGTTCTTGCTGCATTGCTTTGAAGCCTGTTGGAAAATGTACAATTTCTTTCTTAGCAGCTGTCATTTTACTTTGCAGCTTTAGTATATCCCTAAAGAGAATGGCCTTTACTTACTTACGCAGTTTGTTCTTATGTAGTAATAATGTATAACATCCCATTTTCCTGCAGGACTGCAGTTGCTCTCTAGGTCCAAAACACTGCAGGAGACTGTAGTTTCTTAACAATATCCAATATATCTTGCAAAAAGATTCTTCAGAAGCCAGAAGGACAGAATTATCTCTTTTCTCCCACAGGATCTCAACCATTTCAGTATGTCATATATAAAACCATGTAATTTGTTATTAAAAACCTGAAGCAGAAAAGATAATAAGCAGTGAGGAATAAGGAATGCTTTATTTTATGACCAAAAGAGCCCCACCGCTAGTGTCATTTCCTTTCATAGAATATATCATCATTGTAGTTTTTCTTATTCTGCTGCTGTTAATCCCCAACTTCCAAAGAGCAAGGATGGGCATCCCGATATTACTATTTTTTCTTGTTCCTAATATACCCAAGCCTAACTCCAATGACTCCAGCTACTGAGGGAAATTGCCCTCTTTACCTCCAAATGGAAGCTGGTATAAGTGCAAATGATATAAACACTATAATTGGTCCAACACTTCGGTGCTTTAAACTTCTTTATCTCATATCTCATATTGATAAGACTGGAGAAGACCAGTTACATCAAGGTTTTTATGCAATGTTATTGCACAGTTCACTCTGAAATCATTTTCTACAATGATCTTTATATCATTCACATTCCAGAGAAGGTGAGCCAGTTTAAGATGAATTGAGTTTAGGATGAAAGGAGAAGGGAAGAATAAAGAAGAAGTTTGAGAAGTTTTTGGGAGCTGTACCACTATAAGTTTTTAAGAAGAAATTGGCCAACAATTTGTCTGAATGGTATAGGATTCCTGCCTGAGCAGCTGGTTGGATTAGAAGAGCTTCAAGGTCCCTTCCATCTCTGTTATTCTGTTTTAACTAGAAGGACTGGTTTTTTTTAATGGGGAAACAGACATTGAGTAACTGAACTCAAATAAACTATACATGTAAGTAGGTTCAATTCTGTAGGGAGGAAGATAATGCCTAAGATGCTCCATGAAATGCCCAAAGTTCCTGAAATGTCAGACCAGATGAAGACACAGAATAGCCAAGTGCTGTAATTTCTAGTTTATTGATATAGGGTAAAGTAACAAAATTTTGACTGCCTGATAGAAATTTCTCTCTTCCTTCCCATATAAAGGGAATAAAGGAAGAGATATCTTCAGTTTTTTCCTAAACTTTTCACCACCTCCCACACCACATATTTCAGAGCTAAGCTGGTGTATAATATCATCCCTGTAAGAGGCCATCTCTATATTCTCTTAGACAACCATGAACCTATGGCAGTGCTTTTTTTCTGGTTTTAATATGCGAATAAAAGAAAAAGAAACAATATTCAGTACAAAATAATTATTGCATCAAACAAAATGTATATTTCCTATAAAGTTATTCAATCTAGTTTTAGATATAAAATTATATCCTGAATACACAAAAGAAAGTGTTATCAATCTATCCATTATTCGGTAAAGAGGCACTTCATGGACTGAAAACAAACATTTGTTATTGATCCAACATGATAAAAGAAGATAGAGAGATAAATAGATAGAGAGAGAGAGAGAGAGAGAGATAGACAGACAGACAGACAGACAGACAGACAGTCACACTGTCTTTCAAGCACTTTTTTTGCAGATCTTAACATCCCCAAATATTCTCCCACACAGTAAAGTTTTCATTTCTTCACAGAAACTAATTTAGGATAAAGTAACTCTTGCATATAACATTTAAGGGCATATTGTTCCACAACACCATTCAAAAATCTTACAGTCAGAGCAACAGTTTTATCTCCTGATGTCAAATATTTGCTTACTCTTGCTGTGAAGGGAAAAATATATATACTGGTCCAGGGGTGGGTTGTGGATCATTTTGCTGCCTGCTCGCTCAGGGTCATACCTCGCATGCACTCACAAAGCACTCAAGCGCACGTAGGTGCAGCAATCAAAATATAGCACAGAAGCAAAATCCAAAATGGCTGCGCCCATAGAGACACCAAAGGAACCGGCTCCGTGTTGTCATCACTGAGTTACTACTGTACTAAAGAACTGGTTAGAACCGGTAGGAACCCACCTCTGTACTGGTCACTACTTAGATACAAGTGCCTAAAACAACAAAGTGGTTATATATGTAGTTGACATTCTTGACTTGAGAAAAGATAAAATCAGACCAAAAAAAATTATTCTGAGAAAATAAAATATAGATAAGAGCCTTTTTTCAGTTACAGAAAATAAGTGTTCCCAAGTAGTTTAACCTGTTATCATAGTTTTCATTGGATGTTTTAATGAAAAATTACTTTACTGATCAATTATTAATTTATTATTACCACAATAATTTGAGCAAAAAAAATTATTTGAGCACTCCTCCCAGCCATAATAGATAGATTCATATAGCATATAGTACTAAACAAATAAAAATGACATAGATAGATTCATATAGCATATAGTACTAAACAAATAAAAATGACATTACAGCTTAGTGTTATGTGTGAAACTCAAAGTGCTTAACAGAGGACTAAAATGATACAATAAACAATACTCTCAACAAATACATAATACAATCAAAGTAAACTAACAGTTATTCCATATGAAGTTATTTCATACAGTTTATCCATCACTCTGGTCCAATATCCAATGGGAGGAAAATATGTCTTCAAGGTTTTTGGGAAGTCTATGATAGGGGAAAACTCTTCAATAGGGCAGGTACCACTAATGGAGAAATCATATTTCCTGTCTTCTGGCAGAGTATATTGGCAGACCCAGAGTATGCCAACCCAGTAAGTTCTTGTGGGACATCCAAAATCAATTAGGGATATGCAGTCCTGAAAATAGCCAGACCCTGGTAACCAGAAAAATAATGATTTTTTTCGTCACTTGATTTAACTTAGTTTGTCCTACTTCTTAGAAACAGGTTACCTAATAAAGGATCAATGATGGCTGAGAAGGCCATGACATACATATTTTGAAGGGAAGCTGAATTTAAACAGACATTATGGTTTGAAGAGACAAATTTTGAACCTGGCAATTTCTCCCTGCTCTGGCTATATGCATTTTTTTCAATTAAATTAAGTGATAGTTAAATACAATTTTTCAACAACTGGTCCTTGAATTATAATCATGTATATTGTGCATTGCACTTTATGTTTTGCTTTAATTGCTTTATACTACATCCATATTCTATGGGAAGAAAGATGGCATATATATTGAAGTGATAATGATGATAATATGTTTGTTATATCTTCAAATTCCATGTTCACACAACTACCATGACTTGGGCAAACATATTGTTTTATCTTATATTTTTCCGTTTCCATTTCCTGTTGTTTCATTGAATTGATTCTTCAAAACTTCATTTGTAAAAATCATTGTTTCATATAAAGATAAATAGTCTCAAGCTTCAATTTCCATTTCAAATAAATATAGGTACATTTTTAAGAACAGCAGTTCTAGTCAGCTTCTTTCCTTTCCTTTATATTTCATCTCATGAAAATCCATTATCAAATTAATGATATTGTACTGAAGAAAGACATCAGCCTCATTTAAGAATCCGGTATAATATCTTCAACCTACTTTGCTATTTATCCACTTAACAACGTCTTAAACAGTAAGATGGATGAAACAATTATCTCAAAGTATACAATATAATCCAGATTTGCATATTGGGAAATGTCTTATATTAAGAACTCAAATTGTATTTAATTTAAATGTTCTAATATGCTTTTGTACTTTGCATATAAGTCTATGTATTTTACAAGTGAATAATGTGCCTATTGCATTAATTCAATGGTTATATTCATAAATTGTTCTCATCTATTATTAATTTTAACCACAGTTTAATTAGTTGGAATAGCTATATTTCTAGCAATAAACTATACTAAACAAAAACAAAGAAAATAGTATAGCTCAATTCAATATTCTCTATATGAATATGACTCGTAAGTCCTACTCATGCCAAAGTTACTAACATGACATTTGTCTCTTGTAGACAATCACAAGTCTCTTGAAGCAAAGTCTTTGTAAATACTGTGACATACAAGATATTCTGGCTACAGGTGATCCAAGATAATCATAATTTTATCTGAATAAGAGATGAGGTGAGGTAAGATGATATATATTTTAGAGATAAGAGATGATAAAAGATAAAAGTGATAAGATTAGATAAGATATAATTTATTTAGTGCATTTGTGATGGGAGGTTTTCTAAAAAATAATTTTATTGGAGTTTTAATAAACATAGTAAAAGCTACTATGAACTAAACCAGAAAAAAAGAAATAAAAGTTCAGAAGGAGCAGGGGGAAAATGATAATAATAAAAAAGTAGATTCCAACTTTCTTATATAAATTTAAAACACCTCCCCATAGTCTAACCTTTATCTACACACAATTTAGAAATCATCATATTTTCAGTCCTGGTTCAGCAAAAAATTCATTAGTAGTTACCAGAAATATCAGAAAGTTTCATTCTGATCAGATAGTCCAATTTTATATTCCTTCTGCTTGCTCTTCACAATCTTGACCTTTAAATTATTCCAATACTACTACAGAATTGGATATTTCATCAATCCTTGGTATTCAAGAGAAGCCTTCAAAGCTTTCAACAACCTACTTTGCAAATCCAATAAGAGGTATGATCCAGGATTTATTTTGGCAGCTTTTTCACATCCAGATTCTTGTCTTGATTTGTCTTCTATAGTCCCATATTGGTAATCTCAATTTTGTTGTCTTCTATGTGTTCAAACTCCATAATGTCTGTTTCAGGTAAAAGTTTTTAAATATTTTGTCGTCTTCTAAAAGTTTATCAATTGAAAACTGCATCCTTTCTGAGATATTAGTTATTACTACCTCACTTCAGTAAAAAAAATGTTTAAGATAAGAAAAAGTTATAGCCATTTTAGCCATTTTAAATCTTTCCTGCAGTTTTCTTCAGTTCCCACTATATCTATCTGCAACCTTCATTAATCCTCAATTCCTAATATGGCTTTATTTATTTATAAAATTTAAAGACTGTCCATCTCACTCACAAAGCAGCTTTAGTTTTGTTTCAGTCATTTCTCATGAGTTTTCAAATCTTACACAAAAATAATAAATATTCTAAATCTGTATGGCCTCTCAATCTGTTTTTTTTTTTTAAGAAATATTTTTTATTTTTGCTTTTTGCAATTGTATACCTTAAATTTTTAGGCTTTTCAAAATTTCTTAAATTCAAAGAAGGTAAAACTCACTAGGTATCAAATGAAGCTTGCCATTTTGAAGATCTGTAATATCTATAAAGTGATTAAATTGAACATTTCCAAATGTAATTAGAAAATGATTTTGGCTGGCTTAGTGTCCTTATTATTGTCTTCACAGCTACTGAAACAAAAATGTCATCTCCCTCAGCTCCTGGTGCTCAATTCCATGGCAAACTTCTGTTTTATGGTCTTGTAACGAAGAACTGCTATTCTGAGCTCTGGTGGATGATCTCCCATTCCATTCTTTGAAGGAGAGATTTGAAGGACAGGTCTACTCTCTGGTCTTTTGTGCTCTTCACAGTTTTTGTCTCCACTTGTTCTTTTTTTTTTTTTTAAAAAATTTTTATTTTTCATAACAGTAATTTTAACATCTCATTTCCATATATATAACATTTTACATATAATAATATA
>JANHFT010008285.1:35235-52703 GCA_032467955.1 Pseudoxenodon macrops | reverse complement strand
GGGTAAAAAACAGCCCAACAAGCAAACCGGAAGTCCGTTCCCGAACTTCCGGTTTGCCTGTAGGGTCGTTTTTCGCCTTCAGGAAGTTCAGTGGTCTGGCCAGCTGATTTTTGGCTGTTTTTCACCCTCTGGAGGCTTCAGGATTCTTTCCTGAACCTCCCGGAGGGTGAAAAATGCCACAATAGGCAAATTGAAGTCACTTCCGGCTGGCCTTTTGGGCTGTTTTTTACCCTCCGGTTCCGTCAGGACACTTCCCTGAAGGCCCCGGAGGCTTCAGGATGTTTCCCTAAAGCCCCCGGAGGGTAAAAAACAGCTCAACAGGCAAAACGGAAGTCCCAGAAGTGAACAATGTGAAATTAACCCCTACTGAATAAGCTGGAGGAAGTGGTGCCTTGTTTCTTTCCTTAAAAAATATTTCTGTGGTACATTTACCATTCTAATAGGATATTTTAATAGAAAGCAGAATGAAAGACATATTTTTACTAAAAATATTCCAGGGTTAAACACCTGAGAGAAATAAAAGTCTGTATTGGAGACAGTGGAGAGAGAGTTCCTAGCAAGGCCCAAAGCAGAAAATACCTGTAGCGCCTGTCCTCTACAGCCCTCTCCCTTGGATCAGATATTTCAGGCCCCTGAAAAGATTAACATAGGATATCATGTCTGCACAAGATTTAAATTCAAACACCACTCTTGGAACTGTGTTTCAGAATAAATTAGAAACCTAGTAGAGATCTCTTCAAACCTTGGAGACATGGCTTTGCAGTGTCTCCTTCCGCTTACTAGCCCAAAGTCTAGTTTGAACTAGCCCGAGTTCTAAGGTGGCCAACATGCTGTTCATTCAAATGTTTAACCTGAAGTGCACTAGTAACTACAGCATGCTTAATTATAGTCAAGTTGTTTTCTATCCCGACTGAATTGAAGCTCAGTTGAAGCGCTTCACAGATTAAGCTTTAACGCACATGCACCCCCATTGTATACAAAGGTAGGACAGAAAGAGGATTAAATAGTATTCTAATGGCTGTATCAGTTTGACCCTAAGGAGGCTGCTGCATTCTTTAGAATAGGCTATGATTTCTTATCTTGAATATAATGCTTCTTGTGATGCAACTCAAAATGTTAAGATCCTTTTGACAATAGTGTTGCATGTTGAATTGTATTCAGATGGTAGACAGCTTGATAATCTAACCCTTGTGTCCTTCATGAAAGTTATTGCTTCTTTCTCTTTTAAGGTTAGAGAAAATTCTTTCAGCTCCTGTGTTTAGTCTCTTGCAGCTTAAAGGGGTTGAGAATAATAGCTAATGAAAGTTGAGAGTTTTCTTCTAATTATTGTTCTTCTTATTGACCTTCAATCATTGAGTATGACACTACAAATTAGTTAGATATAAGTAACTTTAAAGGTCCACGGTGCAATATTTTGCTTTGAAGAATTCAAAGCAATTCCCTTCTTAGTTGGTAGTCTCTGTGCTTTATTACTTCTCTTTAACTATTAAACAGCAAGCAGCTATTTAAGAAGTATATACTGTTAGGTTACCTTGCCCTTTAAAAATGAATCTAAGGTCAGCAGGCGCATTGAGCAACAGTGTATTTGTTGTATTTAACAGTTATCTTTCCATGAAGGGACCAGTTCTTTTATTCTTAAGAATGCTAGGTTTGCTTGGATATCAGGTGTTAGGTAAAATATATGTATGGTGGCTTTTCCTTCCCTGGATATTTCTATTGACAATTTTACATAAACATAAAATGATTCCTTAGGCAGAGTTTTCCTGTGAAGCACTGGACGTAGGCAGTAGGCATTTTAATCAACAAGGCCACATAATTGCCAGAATCCAGCTCTTAGCTGTTTTGCCATTCTGCTATTCTGTCAGTCACAGACCTTTGTTATTGTGGCTATTTCTTACTTTATTTTTGAGTGGCTATTTTTTACTTTATCTTTCTGACACCAAATACAGTGTCTGGAGAAAGTGTGTGCGTGTGTGCGCGCGCGTATGTATGTATGTATGTATGTATGTATGTATGTATGTATGTATGTATGTATGTATGTATGTATGTATTTATGTACCGTATATTTAAATAAATTCCCCATCCTTGGAAAGGGAGGTAATTTAATAGGCTGTGGAGAGCTGAGGGTGATATGAAGATTGTTTTGATATGAAGTCCATTTTACATATTGGCAGCTGCTGTGTTTTCCATTAAAGGCTTGAGTACCAACATTTTTATTTATTGTAAAGGAGCTGTTCCAGTTCAGTCAATCATTAATTTTTTGTTTAATCTCCAGGCAGTCTGTTTCTAAATGCAGAATAAAGAAATTAGTTAGAGTAGGTGGAGGGAAACCAGCATATTAAGATGGGAAAAGAGATACAAAAGTGACAGGGCAAAGGAAGGGTGGCGCCTTTTCAGACTACTTCAACAGGGTCTCCAACTATCAACATTCTATGCTATAAAACTTTCCAATTTGTTTTAGAATCATGTCTGTGACCTATCAGTGCTCACTGTATGGTTGGATAGTTTGTATACACACTGTACTTGGCTTTTCATTATCTTTTATAACGAGAGTTTTTAAAGCGTTGAGTTGTTTTTCTAGTTGCCATTGTTTAGACCTATGAATTAAATAGAACCCAGCAGAATTCCCCTCCCCCCCTACGTCTTAAATTTAACTCTTTGGAGTATTTTGTTTTCTTTGAAAAGTGCAATACTATAGATTTAGCCTTATGAAAATGGGTCTGTGAATTGTAGCTCAATATTTTGATTTACAAGAGGGATGTGGTGGCTCAGCGGCTAAAATGCTGAGCTTGTCGATCAGAAAGGTCGCCAGTTTGGCGGTTCGAATTGCTAGTGCCACGTAACAGAGTGCGCTCCCGTTACTTGTCCCAGCTTCTGCCAAACTAGCAGTTTGAAAGCATATAAAAAATACTAGTAGAAAAATAGGGACCACCTTTATTGGGAAGGTAACAGCATTCCATGCACCTTCGGCGTTCCATGCGCCTTCGGCCACATGACCACAGAGATGTCTTCAGACAGCACTGGCTCTTCAGCTTTGAAACGGAGATGAGCACCGTCCCCTAGAATCGGGAATGACTAGCACATATGTGAGAGGGAAACCTTTACCTTATTTTGATTTATTGTTTCCTTCTACATCTCCTTTTTTATAAGCTCACTCAGATGACTCATATTTGGATCACATTCCAGTAAGACACAAGTTTGATTATACTAAAGTTTAACCAGTTTCTCTAGTTTGTACATTTGGATTTTTTGTTTTCTTTTCTCCCTCCATTAAAATTTATCACATTTGTCAATGTTAAATATAGTTCTGTAGATTATAGACTAACGTATCAGTGCATTTAGTTTTAAATCATGCCATTGTGCCATATCTACTTAAGTTTGCTTAATTTGTTCTAAATTTTCCCACAGTTGGGATGGGTTTTAGAATAAAAATTTCTTGAAGATTTGAAAGTTTAATGAAGGGCAGTTTAGAGGTCTCTACTTTTTTTTTTACTAAGATAAATATGGTAACTCATTATGTTGTCACTTAAGGAAATACTGATTTTTAATGGTAATTGCCAATAAGAAAATTTCAAATTAACATTGCCATTATGATAACTGATCATCATGATAATATAAAAGCATGAGATACACCTTGGGTATATTGGGATACCCACATATACAAACAAAATTTGATAGCTACATATTATGTACCATATTTATGTAGTATCACATAGTATAATATTAGTTAATATATAAACATGTCTATAAGTTGGTAATGACAGATGCTACAATTTTGTCCTATATTTATAGTTTACCTTAAATATAAAAATAAAAAGCTAAACAACTGGAAATAATAAACAATGATATAAATGCATGGATATGACATTTATTTGATTGAATTAACAAAGAAATCAAAATTCATTTTCATTCCCAGATAAAGTGACATATGAAATAGCAGCAGAACAACAACAATAGAGAAAACCAGTTCAGTCAGGAGACTATGTGTTTAAGTCCCATCTTAGTTATGAAAGCCAGCTTGGGTGACTTTGGGTCAGCCCCAGCTCATAGAATTGTTGTGGGGAAAATAGAAGGAGAAAGGTGTGTTGGATATGTTTGCTGCCTTGAGTTATTTGTAAAAATAATAAAGGTAGCATACAAAATAAATAATAAATAAGGAATAGAAATAAATTATTACTAGGTCTGTAAAATTTGTCTATCCACCTAATCTACAGCTTGACTAATTGTTTGCAAATTTTGCATTGCAATAAGGCAAATGTAACCACAAATATGTTATTTTAAAATATTTAATAAGAGATATTAAACATAAAATGCATCCAGATAATCAAGTAATGTCTTAAATAATAATGATTCGATCTGACAGTCACTACAATCTCTATAAAAGTTACAGAATAGCATGACATGGACCAATGAGAAAATTTCAACTGTTATGTGAATTCATTTGCTTAAATATAAATGAAACAGTGAAAACAGTGAAAACAGTTATCTTGAGTTAAGCCGAGATTAATTATCCTGCTAATTAATCCCTGTTATCCTGCTAAACTATCTCTGCTAAATTATCCCTGCTATCCTGCTAAGCCAGTTATCCTTCTCAGCCAAAAACAATATAAATAAGCATAAAGACAGTTTCTTGTCTGCATTCCCTGGATGACCTATAAAGTCATTTAAATTGATGAGAAGTTGAACCTCCAAATGTGGTTTCTTCATATTCTACTACCAGGATTGACCAGTCTTTGATTGGTTCCTACTAATCCTATTAAGTGAACCAAAGCCTACATCAGTTCAGTATCCTATGTATCAGAAACAGAAATTCAGTTAGCACAGGTGCTCTCCCAATGCAGAGCACAGTGGGAAGAAGCGGCTTTGGCAGGAACTGGATTCTGAATGAAGAGAGGTAAGATTTCTTCCCTGCCTCTTTCTGGCTTTCATTGCCATGATCCACACATCATATTTCTTCTTCATGAATAGGAGCCATATCCTTATCTAATATGCTGTCACCTGAACAGTGTACCTTCCATCAGACTACAGTATTCTATTATTACCATTGTTCCTAGAATTTAAGAGGGGAATTCTTTGGCATTTCCAATATTGTGATCCAGTGTTGAGTAGAATATCCCCTGAGTGATAAGTCTGGTCAGAGCTATCAGCCTCCTTTCCTTGACATTGTACATACATACATTGTACATACTAGGACTAACAAAGAGCCTTTATCGTTTTGATAAATTACTCAAAGCATCTCTTTGGAAATGTTCCTTCCCTCTTTGCCTCAAAGCCACCCTCTTTACTCTCTACATCTAACTCTAGTGGCTATGTATCTCATTGCAAAAATTGCAGAGTAACATTTCGTTTTGAAAGTGATCAACTACCATTATGAAGACTTTTCACTTCCATAAGAAGTGAGTAGAGCCACCAGAAATATCTTAAGAATAAGAAGATACCATTGGAGCCAGTGTTGGGATTCAAATTATTTCACTACCGGTTCTGTGGGCATGGCTTGGTGGGCGTGGCATGGCTTGGTTGGTGTGGTGTGGGTATGGCAGGGGAATACTGTAAAATCTCCATTTCCTCCTGATCAGCTGGAACTTGGGAGGCAGAGATGGGAGCGGGGCCAATCAGAGATGGTATTTACCAGTTCTCCAAACTACTCAAAATTTCTGCTACCGGTTCTCCAAACTACTCAAAATTTTCACTACCGGTTCTCCAGAACTGGTCAGAACCTGTTGAAACCCACCTCTGATTGGAGGGTATCTTCGATCAATGTGGATATATGTTGACTTTAGCCACAAAATCAATTTTTTGAAGTTCCACAAGTTACCCAACTGAATCCGTCACTACTGGCTTCAAATGTCCAGCTTGAAATAATCTCAATTTTTCGAAGTCTCATTAGCTTTGCCGAAAAATAGATTTAACCTTCTCCTACCTCTTCTTAATACCAATTCACTAAGAGATCCAAACCCTGTTACGATAAGGAATGTACAGCCCGGACAGTGCTAGCATATAGGATGGCCAGAACAACTAATGATTTTAATACCTGTGATTTTTTAAAAACACATAAATATTATAGACGAATGAAGGAAAAAGCAAGTTTGTACTAACGTAATACGTTGTAATGAATAACGATCATTGTCTATTTTGGCAGCTTTTCTAAATCTATAGCTAATATAAACACCACTAATCATAATTATCATATAGTTTCTCTTAATACTTGGTCCAGACACTTTTTAAGTTTTTTTACTATCCAAGACAGTACCCCCAATATTCAGTGAATAAGTATCGTCTGTATCTTCTGCTGGGGAAAAAAAACTATCACAAAAATAATAAAACTCCTGGCAAATATTTAATTCCATCTGAATTTTTAAAGCTAAATCCAATATGATGGGAATTGGTGCTAGTCTCTCATTTGAATTCCATATATTGTATGTATACCCAAGGAATGGCTTCATTCTATTACTCTCCCAATATAATGTTAATGATCACCCAATCCTCTTTCAGTAATTAGTAAACTATGTGCCAGGTTTTATGTCATAAATGTTCAGATTGGCTACACTTTAAGAATATTTTTGTACTTGAGCAGTTTCAGATCTGGATTCTTTGCAATGAACCAGCATATACGGTAATTCTGTATCATTTAGCAGAAAAATAACAATAATCTCCCAAGTGGAACCCTCTATATTGCTCCCATATATCTAAAGGTGGCTTTTAATTTTGTACCTTGAGAGAAACTATGGAGAAAATTAGTAGTCTCCGAGATATCCTCTAGAGGAGAAACTACGAAGTGCCTAATGGCATTTTAATTTTCAAAAATTATTGCAAAAGACTGGCGGAGCTATCCCTATGGGGGGAAAAAAGTGTTTCCCTTTTCCTATTCTGTCCTATGTTATGGTAAAGCAACAAGTAATTTGATGGTAGTCTCCAAAACTCAAGAAAGATATGCAGAGTTACTTCTACTACACTGTAAGCAGTTTCCTTTATTGTTCCTTACGTATAGATGGAAATCTTGCCAAACTAAAGCAATTACTTGCATCATTAAAGACATACTCTGAGAACTTCTAGGGAGCAGCTATTTTGACCCTCTTTCTCCCACCAAACTATTTAAGCTTCACGGTTTCTTGGTCCTCTGGAATGCAGCCCTTCACTCCTAGGAATCCAGGCTACATTCCATCGTTTGATTTCCTCTGTGGGATATAGCCTGCATTCAAACTTAACATTATTTTACTGATTTATCTTAGATTCTTAGGATGCAATGCTCAAACTCTCTTGTGCAAAGATGTTTACAGAAGCTTCAATCCCAGCAAAAACGTTGATTGCCAAATGCAAAGTCTACTCCTGCAAAGCTTGCTTTTCTTTTTTATAAAATAACTAGTTCTCATTCTTTTTAAAACACCTTATGTGCTTTCTTCAGTGCTTTCTTTACTTGTCACAAGAGATCTTAGTAAATCTAACTCATTTAAATTTATATTGTATCTAAGTCATTTAGATTAAATCTAATTCAGTTAAATTTATTTATATGTTGTATAAAGTGCCTTTCAGAGGAGATTAGTTCCCAAGGTAGCATTAAGAACACCAAGATCATAAGGGGAAGTCGGGACAATGCATTAAAAGGAAACAAAACCAAAAATGTTTGCTATGAATAAACAAGAGAAGTATTTATGCAAATAAAGTGAGTTTTACTGGAAGTACAAACAGCTGAGAGAGGGCTGGAAAACTGCAAAAAGATTTTGATGCTCAGAGGTTACATTTCAAGATGAGAGGTTTTTTGATATAGGATGGCAGCACCAATTCTCACCCAATATACAGTTATGAAAATAAAATGTGCTGGGGCATCAATCTGCCTGAGAGGTTTGCTTCCAAACCTGCAAAGCATTTAATCATATTGCTACACCTTTTTTTTCCTTTTTAAGACTCTGTAATCTCTTGCTTTGGGGTAGAGTCAGGGTGGCTAATGGAGCAGAGCATCTACTGGCCAGATGCCCTTTCTGATGCCTACACAGAGTTCGCAGCAGATACTTTCTCTTTGCACCCTGATAGAGAAACATAGGATTGAACTCTAAACTTCTGAGTGGGAGGCGAGCATTTTCAGGTCTAGGCCACACCATGGTTGTATCCCATATTCTTTTAGATATTCTCCCTGAACCCTGGGGACTTTTGTGTCAAATGTTTACTTGAGATTAAATCATATATTTTAACAAGAAAAAAACACCACGCTAAGCATTTTTAATATCTGAAAATTAGTATATGCTGTCATTTTGGTTATGAAACACGAAAGTCATAATCTGCCTTTTCATAGCTTTAAAAAAAAAAAGGCCTACTGCAAAACTCTTGTAGCCGTCCACAAGCTTAACATCTCAATACTGCTGATTTACATTGTTAGGATCTATTAATTCCTCCCAAGTATTAAATATGGTCCTCAGCCATCAAAAAGTTGTTCCATCACTGTTCTAGTTTAAAAAGATTTGGTTGATATGTTGACCATTAAGAAAACCTATATAAAAAGTCATAAAGACGCCTTTATTGTTTATGGAGATTCCCCAGAAAGTCCAGTTGCCTCTTGTACAAAATTGTTACAAGATGATAAATGTTAAACAGTTATTTATCAATCATGTGAGTAGAAAACAAAAAAAAGGGTGAAAAAAAGAATGTTTGGTCATGGAGCCATGTCTTAACCAGCTTCTCATGATTAGATAGAATAATGGGGAGTTTCAGATCTGCAGATTGGTTCTTCACTAGTGCAGAGTACCGTGTTTCCCTGAAAATAAGACCCTGACTTATATTTTTTTGAATGCCAAAATAAGCGCTTGGCCTTATTTTTGGGGAGGTCTTATTGTTTTGGGGCATGTGGAGCAAGACGGGGCTCCTCTTGCCATCTTACCTGATTTCCAGCTCTGTCTCCCTAACCCTAACTAGAGGAAATGACGGGGACCAGCTGTGCATGCATTTAAATATTTTTGGGGAGATCTTATTTTTGGGGAAACATGGTAGCAGTTCATTGATTGCTATGTGGATATATTATAATGTTATAAGTTTCAGATGACTTCCTTGTAGATGTACCTAATCCCCATGTAGTGTTCATCTGCACTGCGTTGCTTGGCAACTTGGTAGAATATTTGCTATGGCTATTTTCTATTGCACTTGGTCTATTCCTTCAGACCATTTCAAGCTGATAACCTTTAAAACAGAGAACATTTGCAAAGCATGTAGTATTGCACCACTTAGAGGCAAAGAGGGAATATTGCTTGCAGTAAACTGTATGTGTTCTAAGACGGGTATCTTTCTAAGGTATCCAGAAGCCCATGGGCAAAAGGTTCATGAGATTCTTCCTGCATCCCATGCCATTGTAACCTTTTCTTTTCTGGCCATTTAAGTTAGTGATACATCAAACAGAAATATGTGAGAAAAGTAAAAATATTGAAATTCTTCTAGGCATTATTTTCATTTAATTGTCTTGAATGAAAAATGTCTTCATTCTTTTAAAAATACTCTATATATGCAGTAGTAAAATGGCTTTGGAGAAAGGGAGCTGGAGAAATGACATTTTCAGCCTGGTGACCCAGGGTCCAGACAGGAATTTTTCAACAAATCCAGGTTTTGGATTATCTATAAACGTTAATAAATAAATGATAGCATTTTCCATCAACCTCTCTGTGCTTCTCCCTAGATCTCCTGACATACGTGATCAATCATCAAGATTTCTTTCAAAACCAGACAGTGTATAAAGAGGTGAATAGAGTGTGATCCTTGTGATTAATGAAAATGTGGAAATGTCTAACACTTGATATGCTGAGGTCTGCTTGTCCTTTGCTAGATGATAGATCTGATTAATTGATTGAGACTTGAAAATAACACTCTTACTGCTTGGTGGGGCGGGTGGTGGTGGTGGTTAGGCAATAAAAGTAGTAAAACAAGATGGTATCTGAGGTAAATCCAATGGAATATGCCCACTCCTGGAGACAGTCTTCTGTTTAGTCTTCATTCTATCCCTCTCTCTGCATTATGAAGTGGACAAGCATCTACAGATTGCTAAGTCTGTTAACTCTCTCTTGCTTCCCTCCATGTCTAGATGCTCAAGTATGAGACGGGCTTCCTGGTTTGTACTGTCATTGGTCTTCTGTTCATTGTCCTTGTGCCACTAGTGGGCTTGTATTTCTGTTGCTGCCGCTGCTGTGGACACTGTGGAGGTTTCATGTACCAGAAGCAGAATAAACACACTGCCTGCAAGAGATGGACTCTTTTTTGCTTTCTGCTGGGTGTCACTACTGTTCTTCTGTAAGTTTCATCCTATGGAGAATAATGGAATGAGCATGTGGGAATGTGACTACCGTATGGGCTTTTGCTTATCTTTATAGTCTCTGATTTAAGGTAGCTACTCCTGCACCACTGCATTGGTTTACATTGACGGATAATTGTGTAGCACCTTAAAGTTTATAGTTGCATCTCATGAAGTGGACATTGATCCATGAAAGATGAAGTTGTAATAAATCAATTACTCTTTAAGATGCTTCTTGTTGATTTTGCAACGTGATCGATCTTCTGGAAACACACTGAAATCAGATTCCTTGATTTGTATGGATAGTACTAACACAGCAGACATTCCTGATATAATATGCAGAGTGGCTGAAGGACACAGTTAACTGAGATGTGAGCTACTTCTTTTGTCTCCTTGGCAAGTCTGTCAGGATTGTTTGTACTTGGGGAATGGTTTCCTGAAAGTTGGGCCTAGGATGGGATGGGCCAAGCAGGGAAGCAGTAAAGGAAATGACCATGGTAGGAGAGCACATTCCACTGTGTGAGGCTACACAGTTACAAAATTGCTCTATGGCCAAAGAGTTCAACCGTGTGATAGCAGCCTGGAATATTCCTGGCAATGCTTGATTTTGCCAAAACTCCCTTCAGGACTTCTTTTCAGAAACAAGCAGATTGTTAAAACATAAATATGCCCTTGAACATGTGTGGACTGCACACCCACCCTTATTTTTACTTACAGAAATTCACACACATTGGAGAGAACCTTTAGCATGTACCATATTTTTCAGAGTATAAGACACACTTCCCCCCCCCCCTAAAAGAGGCTGATAATTCGGGTGCGTCTTAAACTCCAAATGTAGCTTTTTCAAAGCTTTTTTTTCAGACCTAACTAGGTGAGTGAAGAGTGAAACGATCTTTGCAGGTTTTTTTCATTGCTATCCTTCCGAAGAAACTTTTCCCCCCAGCCCTAAGTCTTTGCAGGCTTTTTTCATTGCTTCTGTATCAGTTGTGCTTTAGAAGCTTTTTTTCAGTCTTAACCAGGGGATAAAATAATGTGCTGAAACTAACCAGACTAAGAACACTAGCTAGATTAATACCTAGTAGGCAGATTTCCCCCCCTATTTTTCTCCCCAAAAACTAAGGTGTGTCTTATACTCTGAAAAATATGGTAATTTGTTTCCATGCTATTCCCAGAAGGACACAAAGATCAAAGTTAGCCGTAATGTACTTTTGTTAATTAATTTAGTTTACTTTATTGTCATTGCACCTCATACAACAAAATTAAAAGCCATCTTCAGTATACATTATAACTTTAAAAATAAAACACAAACACACGTCCTTCACATTCTATACAATTGAATTGAAAACCCCTAATATTGCATTAATATTGCAGTATACAGTATAATTCAATATGGTTACTACCTTGGGACAGAAGCTGTTTTTCAGCCTATTTGTCCTTGTTTTTATTATCCTGTACTGTCTGCCAGATGGTAATAGTTCAAAAAATGGGTGTCCAGGATAAGATGGATCTTTAAGAATCTTTTGAACTTTCTTAAGGCAGCAGGAGCTATAAAGCTCTTCTAAAGAGGGAAGAGGGCAACCAATATTTCCTCTGACCTTAACCCTCTGGAGCACTATCCTATCTACCACTGGGCAACTGGCAAACCATACATAGGTGCAGTAAGTTAAAATGCTCTCTATTATGCAGCAGTAGAAGGTCACCAGCAGTTTTTCATTCATTTGTAGTTTCCTGAGAAGTCTCAGGTAGTATAATCTCTGCTGGGCCCTTTTGACTAGTGTTGCAATGTGAGCGCCTCAGGTCAGGTCCTCTTTTATGCTAACACCCAGAAACTTAAAACTGGCCACTTGCTCCACTTGGTCTCCATTGATAAGTAAGGGCTGGATGTCTGATCTGTTCCTTCTATAGTCCGCTATAAGCTCCTTGGGCTTATTGGTGTTAAGGACCAAATTATTTTCTCCACACCAGGAAAGCAACTGGTCCATCTCATCTCGATAGGTAGACTCATACTCCCCCCAGAGATGAGTCCCACCACTGTTGTATCATCTGCAAATTTGGTAACAGTATTACTAGTGTGAGTGGGAATGCAGTCATGCACCTAAAGAGCATAGAGTAAGGGACTCAACACACAACCTGTGGTGTACCAGTGTTAAGAATAAGTGCTGAAGAGATATGATTGTCTAATCTGACCCTCTGAGAGCAGCCAGACAGGAAATCCATAATCCAAAGGCAGAATGCAGACAGGATAATGCATAGGATGACAAAGAGATTGTGCATGGCATCGTTAGCCACAAGTGAATTGATGGGGTTAGAGAGAGAAGGTGCCACAGAATTAAAAAACACGTTGACAAATCACATAACTAGGGGATTCCACACTATGATTCTGTAACGTTAGAAGACAAGGCATTAAGTGCTGACTCTGAACCAAACTTATTTTTTCCTTATGCCCAGCGTCACACATAATGCTAAGGTATTTAAAAAAAAAAGTATTGTTAAACATAATAAACTAGTTCATAGGTAATGTTAAGGCAGAATTGGTGGCTTCATACATCATGCAAAGCCAAAAAACCCTCAACTCATTTACAACTAAACATTTTACAAAATTTGTATCCCCATAGCTTTTCAAATACTTAACACAACATCAATGTCTAAGTAGATTTTTATTTATTCCACTCACTCACTCACTCACTTACTTATTGAATTTATATCTTGCCCCAGTTGGACAAGACCTCAACATATTGCTATGTTTGCAGCCTGTTGAATGATGTTACTACCGTAGTTGTCCTTCACCATTTTGTTCTTCTCTTTTTTTTACTTCTGCTAAAGGGCTGGAGATATATGTGCGTATGTCAGCAACCAGCGTATATCCCAGGGTCTAGGGAGAGGTTTTGTCATTTTCAACAATACAGTGAGCAACCTGAATGTTTATCTAAATTCTATACCTCAGGTAAATGTGACATACTCTATATGAAACCTTTTCTGCTCTATCTTACCCTGTGTTTTTCATACTCTATTCTGTATCAGTCCCAGTTGCCATCTTAGTTTTTAGTATTAAAAAAAGTGGTTGTTGAGCTTTATCTCCAAATGAGACCATGCCAAAATTGCAGAGCAGTTAGTCAGATGGCCGTGCTCCATACTTCAGGATAGGAGGGCATTTAGAGTAGGACTTTTAAAGATGACTGTAATGCACAAGTTATGGTTCATGGAAAGGTACATCCTTTCAGTAGGTGTGGCCCCAAGTTGTGAAGGACTTCATTGGTTGGTATTAACTCTTTTTATTTGAGATTAGCTAGCGTAGGAAACATAGGGCTATAATGTCCAGTTCAATTATTTACCTAGCTGCTGTATTATGTACTAATGGATATTTCTAGACTATCTTCAAAATTAGCCCCATCTCTTTCCCTCTTCCTCCCTTATTTACCTCCAGAAACCAAATATTGCATTTATTTTGTGTATCATATTTTTTTCGGTGACAAAAACCTCATAGGACAGTTCCTTAGAAGTAGTCCACTAAGATCTTCAACAAATATTGTTGCAGAGCAATATAGGACATACTTTCTATGTGCACTATATTTCAGTATTCGATGTTTATATAATTACTCTTTTGTTCAACAATTCTGATGGTTACAGCGACTTTGCCAACTGAATCTATATATCATTATATATAATCAATATATGACTTTATATCTGGCAAACATATAGGAGGGCCTTTTGGTACAATAAAAATATTTTAATAATGTTGTGTTCAAGTTGTAGATGATATCCTACGTTTTCCCTCGTAATCTCCATCAATCCATGAATCCTGAGTTCAGGATTTTGATTTTGTGTGCTATCTTCTCTGCTAAAATGGGATTTTATTTCATCTCTCCCACAGGAGATTAATGAAATCGTCAGGTCTAGTAAAGTGCCATTTGAGGAGGTCAATGATAGCTTGTTGAGTAAGTTTACGCCTTGGGTACAATTTGGGGGGCAAAGACATACGCAGTCTCTAGCGAAAGAAAGTAAAAAATGGGATTCACAATGACATGTTGGAAATGTTTCAAATTGTGAAATGTCATTGTTGCACTGCATCCTATAACTACAGATTAGGAAAATACCACTGAATATTTCCATTCTAGAGAAATAGGAGGCAAGAGCATTATGTTCGCTACCTTGAGTTGTACAAAATAAAGATGGGATATAAATTGTTATTGTTATTTTTGAGTGCATAAGTGCACAAACTTTTTTAGGTCAACTGATCATATCATTTCTTGCGGGGCTTGTGTGTGTAAAGTGAAGGAAAAATGGGTATGGTCAAGTCAGAAAGTATATGCAAAAGTATATTTCCACTTGCACATTTCTGTCCATCCATCCTAAAACTTTTAAATGACTATGGGGTACAGAGAAAGGGCAGTGGAAAAAGTATTTTTGTTAATGACTTTGTGTTGATGCTTTCCTTCTTTCCAGATATTGGTGATTCTTTGGGGAGCAAGATTAAGGATAAACTAGGTGGACAAGCAAACAAAATATTAGACACAACTGAGCAGCTTCTTCAAGGTATTGTAAGAGAGACGGCATTGGGAAATGATATTGGGATATAATAGTAGAGTGGAAGCACAGATACATTGGTAATAGAAGGCAGCTCAGAAGTTGAAGGAACTTTTAAGAAAGTTCTCATGAAAAAACCCTAGAATTTGTTATAGTTCCAGAGACAAGTGATTTGCCAACTTCATCATAAGAGATGCCATGACAAGAAAAACAGTTCTTGTTTTTCCCTCCAGAGCAAAATCATTGGAACCCAAAGACTATGAAACTGCTGGAGACCTATTGATCAACTCCATTCTATTTTATGTATTTCAGGGATAATTCCCTGTGGACAAAATCAGTGCCAGCCTTTTGAGGTAGACCAGTTCAAGAAACAGACATCAAAGGGATTCTAGGAATGTTGTTTATTGTTATATAGGATATAATAACAGAATCTTGATAGCCTGTCCAAGTTTCTCTCTGTCCCATCTTATAACAAACAAAATCAAGGTGGCATTATTTTGAGCTTCTTTCTCATGCTTCCTTCTATTTCTGGACTATGTAATATCATGTCCAACTCCTTCCTTAATGGTTTCTTGTATCTTGTGCAAGATCAGCTGTGAGTTCTTTTACAATCAAAAACTAAGTGAACAATTCAGGTTGGGGAATTATTCCTCAGTCTTTACTCTGTCCTTCCTACTTTTTTTTATAGACATTCAGAGCATAGACCGGGAACTCCAGAAAGTCAACCAGACTGGTACTCGCTTGCAAGAAATGCAAAAGGAACTGAACAGAAATCTGACTGACCTGAGAACTAGGATCAATAATACTCTGAACGATTGTGGCAGCCCATGTGGGAAAGTGTCCGTAGAGAACCTGACACCTGAGGCCAATTTTGATACGGTAGAATGGGGTTTGGAAGAGAGAGAAATATTTATAGATGGGCAGGGTGGATTATTTGACAGCATAGGAAAAGACCTGATTGGGTCAGGGGTATGGTGAACTGTTCAGTGTGTTTGGGGGCATAGAAATGAAATTCATGATACATCTTAAAAGTCAGGAAGCATAATGTAATTGGGATAAGACTGCTGAGATAATTGACCCATGGGAGGCTGAAATCAGAAGCCATAAGACCAAATGTTCCCCAATTGTAACACAATATAGGATAAGTTAGGTATCTAGATCTGTGTTCATTAACTCCTAGTCATCCATATCTATACACGCATTTCTATGTGGCAGCTGTTGCTTCATGTGTTTTCACTTCATCCCACTTGAAACATAGTACATTCCCCATTGCTTAATTGGGGTTGATCAAACAATAAAAATATATGTTTCTGTATAATTTCTTTCTGCAGATTCCTGATGTCAGTAATCCACTTAATTTGATATCTGATCTGACAAGTTTAGATCTCAACAGTACTATAATAAAGGTAACACCCTCCTTTTCTTCTACAATTATCCTTTTGAGTATCTAGCCCAAGTGGCAGTGCAATAAGTTGGGTTGCCTATAAGAGGAACAGGTCACTTCAACAATCATTGGTCATTGTTAGGAGCCATTTTGTTCATGGACTGATGAACCCTATTTATGAGTCCTATGTCCTCTAAAGGGATTAAACCCATTAATTTGGGGAAATGGGAAATGTATCTTCTTGGGGCTTTGTCTTTTGTTCAACAGTTTGGGGTCATGTTTTACTTGACTTACATTCTGAGATCTGAGCTTTGTTGTATGTGTCTTCATCTGTGTCTGACAGTATCTCTTTTGCTTGTAGGCAAGAAATTTCATAAAAGAAATACCACAGAAAGTCTCCAATCAAACCAAAGAGGAGGTGTCTGGTAAGTAACCCAATAATAGAATCTCTTCTTCATGTCACACATTATTCTGTGGTTTCCAAAGGCCTGTAGGTGTAAGAAATGATTCACATGACTGACGTTATATATGGGGAGGGGGTGCATTTGTAAGAAAAGGTCTGACATGTCCCGCCCTTGTTTATGGATACTTTGCATGCATCCCCACTTCAGCTAAATACAGTTTTCCAATAGGCCCACCTTTCCAAAAGAAAGGCTTCTATTTTTCTCCTCACAAATGTAATTAATTAATTTATAATGTATATATTATATTTATATCTCACATTTCCACTAGAGTCATAGAATTAGAAGGGAACCTTTAGGTACATTAATTGAGTCCCTTCCTTAATGCAGAAGTTCAGAATAATGCCAGATTACATCCCTTGAAGGACAGCTCACCATGTTTCACATACTTGGTTCCACTATCAAACGGTGACCTTTGGAAGTATTTTCTAACATTCATCTGGAACCTCTCTTTCTGTTTCTTATTACCATCATTCCATCTCAGGGATAGAGAATAGGTCTTGATTTCTGTACGACACCTCTTCATTTCCTTGAAAAATGCTCTTATATTGCCAAAATATTTGCTCAGGTCTAGACGTACCAATTTGCTTCGACTTTGTTTTAAAAATAAGAGTTACCTTTTAATCCCCTTGTTGCTCTTTTATGCAACTTTTTAACTGAAGCTCTAACTGAAACGTGGTGCCCAGAACTGGACACAGTACTTAGAATATCGAGACCCACGCTCGCCGCCTCCTGTACCCCTAAAATAATACCCCCCCGATAATAAGGCCAAGGCCATATTTCGGGGTTCAAAAGAAAATAAGACCCTGTCTTATTTTCCGGGAAACACGGTAGA
>JANHFT010008285.1:14337-25164 GCA_032467955.1 Pseudoxenodon macrops | reverse complement strand
TTAATTTTGAGGAAAAAATGTAGGGAGAAATTAGAGGTGCACATACTTCTGAACAGGAATAGGAGTGGGAGGTACATAAAGGAGGGTCCATATTAAGACCAAAAGGTGCAAATACCTGTGTGAGGATATGTCCATCATTAGATATATTTCTCTTGGCAATCTCAACCAACTAAAGCTGTGCTGAAATACATAAAGCATTGCCTCCAACAATTTATCCCTTCTCTTTCTTCCCCCCCCCCCTCCTAGAATGCCTTCTGGTTCAGTCTGGCCTGGTGCACAATCTTTCTGTTGCCAAGTATCATCTTGGCTGTGCGGCTTGCCAAGTTTTATCGTCGAATGAGCGTCGATGACATATATGAGTAAGGATGGTTTATATGTAGTAGGGCATGCTGCTTCCCCCCCTCCCCAAATATTGTCTATGAACTAGCTTGAAAATTTCTTCAGAATCATCTGTGCAAGTACCCCCAACTTCCTGGGGCTACATTTCTTAGAACTGCTTCAGAAATGTGACCTTGCCATAGCATAACTGGAAGATCTTTCTTTTCCCTGCTTGTTTGGCTGGCCCCAGAGTGGGGTGGGAATGGAGGTTTTGCAATATCCTTCCCCTGCCACGCCCACAGAACTGATAGTAAAAAAAAATTTGAATTCCACCACTGTATATATATATGTCATTGACACTATCCGTTTCTTTTATTAGGGATGAGATTATGGAAAACTTTGAACTGTGAGTATCTTTCCATATCTGTGAGCAATCTTTGCTAGGCAGCATTGATGTTCAAGCAAATGTCAGTATTAGGCTAAAGAAGAGCTATTTAATTAGCCACTAAAGGAGTGTGAAAGCCATTTGGGGTGTAGAGAATACCAAATATAGTGTAAGCACCTCCCTGTTCTGGTGTTCATACTTAACAAGGAAATGAACATAATGGTCTGCAGAGTGGGAAAGTCATTGCAATACTGTTAAGTTTTTGCAATACTGTAAGTTTTTGTCACATGCTTACAAATAATGCTTGGGATGATGTGAAAAAGTAGTGTGGTATATTTATCAGGGTAGAGAGGATTTTTAAAGCCCTATCTTATAACCTGAACTGAGAGCTGCCAAACAACAAGAACAAAATCTCTAAAGCTTCCTATTTCCAAATCTGTACCCTTATTGTGACTTACCAACCATTAAGGTTCAATTTTCTTAATTTCTTCTTTTTTCCCCCATTACAGGTCAAAGCAAAGCATGTTCAAAATGCCCCGGGCTGAGCTGAAGAAATAACATTTCCTTTTTCAACATTCAATCTCTGAGCAGCTATGAATGCAACAAACAATCGTCAAAAGAATTTCTCTTGACTTTGTGCAGCGTGTGGAACTTTGCCACATTTTTTTCCTGAACAAGTTTGTAGGATGGCAACCACTTTTTCCCTACAAAAGAGACTACTGTGCCATAAGCCCTGTGACAGAGAAGTGTAGTTTGGCTGTACACTCAGTCTATGAAGAAGGTTGCGCTCTTCTCTAGAGATTAGTCTTGCAGTCTTTATGGCGTCCATTTTACACGAAAAAACCCTGATACTCAAGGGGCTCCATATTGATATCACTGCATTCTACTGAATTACTGCACAAACCCCAATATATAACAGAACATATTTACAGTAATTCTTTTGACCCTCAACAGATTTAGAAATCTTTGCTAGATTAAGCTGAACTGCAAATAGTGCCTTCCTGGATCAATACCTACTCCATACCTACTTTAAAGGCTGATACTCTGGAAGAGAAAGCAAATATGAGCCATAATGAAATACTACTGAGCAGTTCTGTATCGGGAAGAACGAATTGCCTTAAATTTTTTCTAGAGCACTTTGCCGATTTTGTCTTGTACTTCAGTATATTATTGCAATCTATTCATGTATGTTTTTCTCTTTCCCTCTTCCTCACATTCTCCAATACTTGATTTACATATTTTGGGTATTTATCCTCTTCCCCAATATTATACCCGATAATATTGAACCATGAATTTGTCAGAAACATGATTCTCTCATGAGAATGGGGGAAATTCTCTCATGAGATAAATAGTAATATTTATTAAGAAATTAGTAATAGAAATTAATGCATTTAAATTAATGCAAAATGAAGATGACTCCAAAAATGAAAGATTATATGATAAACCATTTGGAAGAGGAACAACATGAGGACTCTATTCCTTTCAGATTAGTCTTCGCCTGACACTCCAGATATGTGACATAATTCCTAGTCAGCACTGGGAATTTGAAGTTTAGGGAAGGACTGGGTTAGTAGCAGAAAATACAGGTAGTCCTCAATTTATAACAATTCACTTAATGACTGTTGAAAGTTACAATGCCACTGAAAAAAGTGACTTAAGACTTTTGACCAATTAAGCATCCCCATGGTTATGTGATCAAAATTCAGACACTTGGCAACTGATTCATATTTATGACAATTGCAGTATCCTGAGGTCATGTGATCACCATTTATGACCTGAGAAGCAAAGTTAATGGGGCAACCAGAGTCGCTTAACAATTGTGTTACTAATTTAACAACTGCAGTGTTTCACTTAACAATTGTGGCAAGAAAAGTCGTAAAATGAGGAAAAGTTCACCGAACCAGTCTCTAAATTTGGGGCTCAATTGTGGCTGTAAATCGAGAACTACCTGTAGTGTTTTTAATGAGTTACAGACCTATTAATTCAAAGTATAGCTCATAAATTAATTGCTGGTCTGAATGCAACATTACACATATTTTACTTCAAAGTATTAAATATTAGGACAGTAGGTATCATTTGTTACTTGACTTTCTTTTGTTCAATTTGCATATAAAACTTTTAAAGAATCTCATTTGTACTTATAATAAAATTTAAATCAGATTCCCAGCACAGTAGCAGAAACCTTTTTATGTGCTTTCCATCTTTTGCACTACATTTTTCTTGCTCCAGAAACAGCAATAGCAAAATTATTTTTCCGTCTTCTAGTTCTAAATTAGCTTTTAGAAGAATGTGTGAAGAATGGCTTAAAGCAACAGTAAATGAAATCCTTGTTAATCAAGGAAAAATGAAAACTTTACATAAAATATAACATTTTCTTATCTCAGCCAGATATTGGGGGTGGGGGGAGTGGCTCATATTTGCAAATTTTCAGAGCAACAAACATGCAAACAGCCATAGTTTAATGTACAGTACACACTCACTTTTACTCACTCCCTACTAGGATATCGTTATGATTGACCTTCTCCTAGCAAATTATCTACAACTCAATTTCTTTCTTTTCTAAGGGGTTTATGAAAACCTACAATATACGTGAAGCAATTCAAGATGATTGTTATTATGCTATCACTTAGTCTAGGACAGTAATTGTTCCTAGCAGCTTTTGTCTTATTTAAATTATGTCTTATTTCCACCAAGATATTTTCAGTTGCCTGGATTACATGATTTTTTTTATTATGTAATAAATTTTATTTGATTCTACGAAGGAGCAGGATTGAAAAAGACTAGAGTGAAAATAATTACTCCCCTCCCCCGCTTTACAGAGAAAGTTAATTGAATCTGTATACCTGCTTTTGCTTCTCATTTGAATATTATTTTTTATTGGTATATTGTCTTTGTAAATTCAGGGAAATTAAAATTTTCATGGTTTTTATAGGATTTGAGGTAGGCCTTGGATACGTAGCATTTATAAATTGCTGTTCCCAAAGAATGAGGCCCACAAAACATGTCATCTTGCTGTTACTAGAACTGCAACGTTAAATATTAACATAAATCAAGAACAAATCATGAAACCAGTTTTGGACCTTACTTGAAAACCAGCTGGCTGCCTCAGTATAAGAAAAAAATCTAAGATGGTCAGGAAGCTGCATTTTGTTGGACTCAAAATATTTTTAATTAATAAAAGAAACTATAATTTCAAATGCCGCTATTAAATATAATTTTGATGTATTTTTGCAATGGTGTGACAAATGCTTATTCAATAGGAATACCTGCCTCAAAATTCAATGGTGGACCAAGCCCGAACATTCACCAAGATAGCTGTTTCATCAAATTAATAATTGTAAGTTTACACAGTTAAGAAACTATTACTTGTCCTGTTGATGTTTTGCACTCACTTCCAACTCCCCTCCCATCATATTATGAAAGCTAATATCATGTTGATTTAATTATCTCTTAATATTTGAATTAACTCTTAATCTACTCTTCCCTGAACATTCCAGTTAGATAATCTAAAGGCTGGTATATATTCCCGATTTTATAGAAACTGGAAAGTTAATATCACAGCTCTTATGCTATGACTCAATAGACAAAAGAGACACTGCTAGCAGTTTGTTTGCTGTGATTTTTCTTCCCAGACATGATTTGTTCTCTTAGCTGACATTCTTCAGGTCAGACTATGAATTATCTACTAGTGTTGGTCCCCATTAACAAGAGATTCGGATTGAATTAACTAAAATACTATAGAAGCTGGGAGTATATAATGCTTATTCATTTAAATTATTCATTAAAAATAGCCTTAAAAGCCTACTATTTATCTGCCAAGGTACTCAAGACGTGCATGGCCCAAAGCAGCCAGGCAAATCTTAAGCTTACTTACCCTTTCACCCCTACGTCACACATCCAACCTCTGTTTGAAGTCCTAGCGAGCAATCCATTAGTTTGTAGAGAGTAGAAAGAACCTTGCCTCTTTACAATCAAGAGGGGCATTTTCAGTAATTTTCAACTCTTAAAAAAGAACTGTAAAATGGCTCTGGAATGAGCAAGCTTAAGGTTTTTGAAGAATGTCACCTGTAGAAAATAAAAGTATTGTACATTTGGGATGGCCAGTTTGGTATGAGCCAAATGTTTTGTCTTCTTTCATCATTTGCACCTCCCTTGTTTGCTTCTGACAGACTAAAGGGAGACTTAGGATAGCTCTTGAGTTCTATATGTCTATCTTCTACTCCAGAAAGGGGAAGCTCACAGCTGGAAAGAAAAATATGTGTTTTACACTAAAATCCCCAGATCGCCAAGCCTAGTCAATGGATACATTAGCATTCATTCATGTTTCTCAGATATCAGGGCAGGGTCCTGTGTAACCACAGAGCCTTTTCCTACTAACAATCACACAGAAAACTTTCCAAGCTGTAGGACAGGGCAACAGAATTACAGCATAAACAAACAGTAGACAAAGTACCTGCTCACAGCCATCTTTTCAAAATGGGTGGGGAACCTTTGACCATCCTTAATTTCTAACATTTCTGAGCCTTAATCAAACTTGCTTGGGATTCCAAAGATTTCAGCAATTTTGTGAGGACTTAAGATTCTCCATCTCTTAACAGTTTTCACGTGTATCCCATTGCCTTTTAAATCAAAAGTTGGCAGCAAAGCAGCTGTTAAAATCATTCTAAAACAGAGAACTGAAGTAGCATAGCCCTTGCTTTTATTCAACAAGCTACCTCCTTTTTGGATCACATCAGGGAAAATATTTATTTTTAAAAACAATCCTGTCAGTTTTATGAGAATTAAAACAATGCTGTATCACCAACTATCTACACATAGTAAAAAATATTCATGGTTAGACCATTTAAGGATTCCTCTATTTCTGTTAAATCTATGTAGAAAAAACTCTTATCATACATGCACGACATGAGCATGCCAAAAATGGAAGCATGGCAATGTTTGGAAGACGAAAGTTCTCCATCCCTGATGGAGGGCTATTTTTACTTAAATGGAAAAGCAGAATGGACTAATAAGAACATTGTCAGGAGTTGTATTATAATAGCACTTTGTTTCAAGTATTGCCATTTTAAAGCAAAGAAGAATTTGCTTAAATATGAAATACAGCATTGGGAGAAGTATACTTTCTTACAAAGAAATATGGCATAAATTATTATAATGAATCTTTTCCACTTCTCTAAAAAGCAAAAAATAAAGGCCGTACAGGGGACAAAGGTGTGCATAGATAAAGGCAGTCAAAATAGCGGGCCTTCCCCTGCTTAAGATAAATATTGCTTAAATCTGTGAAACACCTGAGGAGCAATTATTTTCAGAGAAACAGCAGTTGATGATTACATTTAGGGAGTTTCAAAAGCATTAGGAGGAAGTAAGGCTGGTAAATGAAACTTTTAGACTTATTATCAAGAACATTTTCTTTCCTCACGAAATAGAGTTTAGAGAAATCTTCTCCAACTGATCTCTTCAGATGCCTTAGACCAGGGTTTTCAAACTTGCGGCCTGCGTCCCAGATGCGTCATGCACTGGCTACACCCACACTCGGTTTAGCGAAGGGGAAAAAAGTCTTGATATGCCACATGATGCCACAGTGATGATCAGAGTTTGACACCCCTGCCTTGGACTATAATAATCAACCCCCTATCCACATAACACCCTTGGAGGAAGACTACTTCTGAGCATAAAGGAACACTGCTACTCCTCAGTGAAACTCATATACAAATATAGTTGATGAATGCAGATTGGCATGTTATCAGAATGTCAAGTAGTCCCATATTGTTCATGAAGGGACGGGAGTACATCAGTAGTAACATTTCAAATTTTACTGAAACAATTGTGTTATTTTGATATGCAGATGTCCCCAACTGATGCCCTCCAGATGTGCTAGAAATACTGTACAATCCAGAACTGTCATTTTGAGAATTATGATCCCAATATATCTGAAAGGTTAGGGAAGATGTGTCTTTATTTACCCTAATTTAAAGATACGTTTCCAATCCTTCCTAGGAGCTCTACACTCTTCCAAACAAAGTCATTGACAATACATGATTATGTGCTTTAACTTCTCATTTTAGCTGGATGAGCTTGGAATATAAAGACTGCAGGTCCTGATTTTGCAGAACCATTTTTAAATTTCATGTTGCTTGTTCTAATCCTGAGACAATAAAAACTATGTTTGGTTTTGAAAGAAGGTTAGATCTTCCTGGGAATCTGCTTTCGGAAGTGACTGATGGTTCCTGGGTGGTGTTGGTGGGGGAAAGGATGGGACCTGTAAGACATGTCCAAAAATTTCATTCTGGGATGCTTCACTTTGTGCCAGTCTATACAACAGTGGTTTGAGCAGGACAATAGTAAGCTGGGATGACCCATCTTGTGCAAAAGGAAATGGGTTGAGTTCTACTGATGCTAGGCGTCGCTGAATAATGCTCAGGACATCAGCGGCACTCATGTCTGCCGGACAGAGCTCCCACAACTTGTCCAAATAGGGGTCCAGTGCCCGGTGCTGGGAAAACTCCCCCAGGAGATTAATAAAAATCTCTTTGTTTAGCAAAGGGCTCAACAAGGAGAATTTCTCTGCTGTCTCCATTACATGCTGCCATCTCCCATAATGAATAAGGAGATCCATGGCTTGGAGGATTGCTTTGGGCCTCTGGCTACAGAGCAAGAGCTCAATTTCCATTTTCCCATCTGCTATTGGACATTTAGCACACCTTGGCAGTACAGCCAGTGCTCTCTTATACAGGGGCACACCACCCTCAGGCCCTTCTTTGCTTTTATAAGTCCAAGACGCACCCAAATATTGTTGGGATAGTTCTACAAAGTGAGGCAACCATTTAGGCTTGAACTCGAGAAGAGAAAGACAGACAAGTTCAAAAAAGGGGAATACTCCATTTGGAGGGCTTTCTTCTTGCTTAGTTGGGCTAGGAGTAGCTCCCCCCATAATTTTTTTCCATATATCTGGAGTGGCTCTAGCTACCAAAATGCCATCCCCATTCTCTTGTAGCTGGAGATGGTTCTGGATAGCTTTCCAGAAAGCCCTAGGAAAGGCAGTGAATATGACATTCAGGTATGCCAAGTTCTCTCTGTTCAAGTCCAAGTGTAGAAGGCGGCTAAGTTCTTGCTCCACCAGGGCTTCACCGTAGCTCTTTACCTCACTTTCTGAAGCTTGAACCACGTGCAACTTAAGGAACTCCAGATCTTGATAGTTCTGCAGTTCTAATTGCATTGTGCCCAGGAGCTTGGTGTACGATTCTGGGAGGGCCCTGAGCTTTTTTCCTTTGGGATCAAGACTATGGCACAGGATGGAAGACAGTGCAACAGGAGCCTGAAACATGCCCCCCTTCTTCAGTTTCTCCACAGTGAGTTGGGAACTACTGAGACTCCGTCTTTGATAGTATTTGCAGGCTTCTTCAAACACCACCTGCACCAGGTTGGATTCAGACTGGTAGCCTTGATCCGAGTCTGAGAAGTCAAGAGTGTAAATGCCATCCTGAGCAAGGAGCTGGATTTCTTCTTCTACGGTAGGAGAGTCCAAAAAATGTACTCTTTCAGTGCTCAGGACTTTGTTTTCTATCAGCTCTCGACTGTTCAAATCCACAAGATAAAGAGTATCTTTCAGCAAGCAAGCCACGATGTCCCCAAATACCTTTAGTTGGACCTGCTCTCCTGAAGACAAAATGCCTCCTGCAAAGTCAAAGACAGGTCGCCAAACGCCATTAGGCTGGACTCCCTGGATGGTGCCTGTTCGCATGATCAAGAGCAGTTCTCCACAACTGGATAGGGCACAGCTGTGAACAGCCAAAATTTTCATGGATTCCAACAATCCCACGTAACTCAGCACTAGCTTTTTGAAGTCTATATCGCTGCCTGCATGCGAGGCTTTTATGGAAACACACGGGCCATGCGGTGCAGCAATAACAATATCAGCCATTTCAGGTCGCCAGATGAGGACAAACTTGGCTATTCTTGGGAAGGTGGCTGGGGTGGGGACAAGGAAGATTCCAGAGGGTTTGGCCAAGACTTGGTAAACAGGGCTATTGTGCAAGATAACCCTGAGGGGGCTCAGCTGGACTTCCTGCTCTCCAACCTGAAGGACACGAACACAAATACAATACTGGAAGGCTCTTCTCTCAGGAGTCGGCTGAGTATCCAAAGGAGGCCTCTCTTCACACCACACAAGCTGGTCCCCCAAGCTGCAAATGGAGACAATCCGAGCGCGAGCTCCATGGCACAGTTCCAGGCTCTGCAGCAAGTGCCATCCGGAGGTGGGCACAAAGCGCCAGACTTCAGTCCTGCCTTGCTCCCAAATGACAGCCAACACCCAGGAGACAGTTGCAATAGGGCTTTCCAGAAAAAGCAGCTCCACCACTGGGGGCTGAGGCGGCTTCCAGGTCTTCTCCAGGTCCCCTCCATCGAGCCCCAGGCGCTGAAAAGCCACCAGTCGAGGCTGGGAGGCCGGCTGGTTCCACAGGAGAAGCAGGTGATGCTTGTCGGGGCTGGTTAGGACGCGGCTGGGAGGCTCCCCGGAATGATCCAGCAGTTCCCGCAGCCAACGGCCTCGAACATAGTCACTCCAGTCCGAGACCTGCCGAAGCTCCACCGCTCCCTTCATTTCGGGACGTCCCGAGCGGTTGCCGACTACATAGGGCCGGCCGGGAAAAAGGCTGACGGAGCTGTACTAGGCCAAACTTCACCGACCCACCGAGGCAAATGCGAAGTTATTTTATTATTTTATTCCGGCTTCTTGCAGAAATTTCTTGCAGAAATTCGGCCCTCGCAAGTCTTCCTACCGATTCTAGCGCCCCTGGATCTGCGTTATTACGCGCTCCTTTCCCCCCCACAAAGGCGTATAAGCAATTCTACGCCTTTCTCTCCAGCCTTTAATAACCATTCGCTTTGCAGTTGCCTTGGCCGAAGCTTTCAAACCCCGCTCTTTCCACGATGCCGCGCCCCGCTCGCTATTCCCATTGCCTCTTACGGTTTCGGCCTCCAACTCTCATACGCCGAAAGTCTGCGTTGCCCCCTCTCTCTCTCTGTCTTTCTCTCTCGTTCACACAAGCGCGGAATTCCGCTTTAGTTGCTCGGGCTCAGGCGGTGCGTAGCTGTTTCTAGGCGCCTTAAACTCTCCCGGAACAGGCCAAGCGCCAGGCTCTCCGGCTCGCTTTAGCCGTTTCTTCCGCAAAGAAGCACTCAAGGGAATCCAGCAGCCCCTCCGCAGTTCACAAGTAAACCAGATGCCGAATTCCTTATTGCAATCACGAGGTCTTTGGTTTCCGGACTGAGGCACTCCCCTCCGGTACTTCAGCACCAGATCCGAACTCCCTGCAGTTCTTCTACTTCCGTCCCTACCCGATGAGGTTAAAACCCGGCCGCCCCAATTAAGCTGCCTTTTCGTAGCCGAAAGAGGCCGGAGGCAAACGGGAACTCTTTTTGAGTTAAAGGGACGATGCGTCGGTGGGCGGGGAAGCACCGTCTGTGCACATATAGGCGCAGACAAGAGTTCAGCCCAGAAGTGGGCATGTTTCGCTGTTAGTGCTATAGTTGAGTGGCGCTTTATTGTTAAATCAAGAAAAGTATTTAAACCAAAAGGGGAAAAAAACTTCTTCCCCATCAACTAAATCTCCCGGTTTAATTAAATCTAGACACGGACGAATTCCAAATCACTCGGAAAATTAGTAACACCATTCCAGATGCAGAAACAAATGACCAGGAAGAAGGAAGATTTGGATTATGTGCAAGTTTTGGAATCTGTTGAAAAAAAAATCTTGTTTTCTACCTGCATCTTAAAATGCTGGTTAATGACATTTTTCTTCAAATGTATGCATAGCACTGCTGCCTTAATTGCATTCAAGATTAACACGTTTTCCTCCTTATAACAATTGCAGTATATGTGCTTCACTGTAGCCTCTTTTCAAGACAACTAGATTAACAAGAGACCTGCTTTAGCATATAGTTAGTCCTCGATTTACAGCAGTTTCTTTAGTGACCATTTGAAGTTACAGCGGCACTGAAAAAAGTGACTTATGACCATTCTTCACACTTACGACTGTTGCAGCAACCCCACAATCACATGATCAAAATTCAGATGCTTGACAGCTGACCCACGTTCATAGTGATTGCTGTGTCCCAGAGTC
>JANHFT010008284.1:6443-18132 GCA_032467955.1 Pseudoxenodon macrops | reverse complement strand
TTCACGTGATCTTGATTCTATCCCTCTGTTTATGCAGCCTAGAACGGTGTTGGCTTTTTTGACAGCTGCTGCACACTTCATTTAGCAAATGGAATGTGCTCAAGGAGAGGAGATCACAATTGTGCTAAATGCTCATCATAGTTGCTGCAATGCACAGGGTCATTCTCTAAAGCTGCTTTCCAACCAGGCAACTCAAAGGATGTTGCACTTTCAACCTTACCTGGGGACTGCCTGGTTGAAAAAGGCATGCATATATCTGTCCTAAATGCTTGGTAGGATCCCAAATATGGGACTTGTTTGCCCCACAGGCCTCCTTATCTCAAGGCAGCAGCTCTTAGAAGACATCTAGCATTTCCTTATCAGATCTTTATTTTCCTGGCCAGTCCTAACTGTGTTAATGATGAAATTCTCAAAGGCTAATTATTCATGAAAATTCCAAAGGAAGGAGGAGGAAGGAAGAAACATTTAGAGAAAAATAAATTATTATTGTTCCAAAATGTACCGTATATCCAGCATTTTCATTGTTATTCTTTTAAAAAACAACAACAACGCTCAAGTAGAATTTGTAACTTGGTTCTTGATGAACATAAATCCAGTTCTGTGCTCTAGTATTTCAGGTCTAGCAGAAACACATAGAACAACGTATATATCTAGTCTCCTTGAAGGAGTGACAGCTGAAAATGTGATTTGTTGAATTGCATTCTGAAAACTATACTTATTGCTTTCTCCCTCAAAATATAAAGCTCCCAGTATATTGATAAAAGAGAATATTTGTAGCTCAGGATTCATGAAATTTATTATTTTCTTGTGAATATTTCATTATCAAACTACCAAACTCACTGATGATGTTACAGAGTTTCAGGGGTGGGTTCCGGATATTTTTGCTGCCAGTTCATTCAGGATCGCACTGCGTGTGTGCGTGCGCATGCAGCAATCAAAAACTAGCTTCTGCACCTGCGCAGAAGCAAAATCCAAGATGGCGGCGCCCATGGAGACACCGCTCCATGACATCATCGCCAAGTTACTACCGGTTCTATAGAACCGGATAGAATCGGTAGGAACCCACCTCTGCATAGTTTGTTAAAGAAACATCTGCAAAAAAAACAACAACCCTAAATCCAGACAGCACTAAGGACCCCACAGTCCAACCCTGAGTTACAAATACAGTATATTCTCTGGAACTCACACAATAAGAATTTAAATACTGATTTTTTTTAAATACTTCAAAGATTAGAGGGAATATAAATTGGCATATATACTGTTCCAAAGTACAGAGACTGAATTAATGGATTTAAGGTACAGGAAAGTCAGATTAAGGTTGAACGTTAAGAAAAACTTCATAATATTAAACATAGCTCAGTTGGGAACAAGGTAAATGGTAATGGATGCAGTGCCGGAAGGCCTGCAAGACCACTTTGGGGGCTGATCATCCTGGAGAAAATCTGTCTATGTGGTTACTAAGGATTGACACTGACTTGATGGGTGAACATCCATCTATCAGGGAGCAAATAACCTCCAGTGCTGGTGAACTCCTCAAGATGGAATAATGCCGTCTTCTCTTTAGAGATGTTCTGGTTTAGATTCCTGCATTCAGCAGGAGGTCGCTCGAAGACATTTCACCTGCTGTAGGAGTTCATTGTTTGTTCAAATTAAAACGAAAAATGAAACCATAGGAAGAGTTCTCCCACCCCCCCTTTTCCCTCTATCCAAAGTGTTGAAATACATTTTATTTTAGCTGCTGCAAATGGAGAGCTGTGTTAATACAGGTAGTCCTCGACTTACAACAGTTCATGTATTGACCGTTCAACGTTTCAACGGCACTGGAAAAAAGTGACTTCTGACCATTTTTCACAGTTGCGACCTTTGCAACATCCCCATGATCACGTGATCAAAATTCAGCGGCTAGGCAACAATCCCCAAGGTCACGCGATCACTTTTTGCAACTTCTGACAAGCAAAGTCAATGGGGAAGCCAGATTCACTTTACAACAGGGGTGTCAAACATAAGGCCTGTGGGCTGGATCTGGCCCACGGGGCCCATCCTGGAAAATGTAAGGGGCCAGCCTGCGTCACTTCAACCCGATCTACCCAATGCAAAGAGGAAACATCAGGCCGAGCAAGGCTTCGGCCTGGTCTACCCAATGTGAAGAGAAAACATACTAGCATTTTGGAGAGTGGCACCAACCCACTCAGTTGGCCACGCCCACCCCATTGACCACACCCACCTAGTCAGCCACTCCCGGCTGGCCCCTTAGGTTAACTACAGCCCTAATGTGGCCTTCAATTAAATTGAGTTTGACACCCCTGCTTTACAACCATGTTACTAGCTTAACAACCGAAGTGATTGACTTAACAACTGTGGCAAGAAAGGTCGTAAAACTCACTTAACAAATGTCTCACTTAACAACAGAAATGTTGGGCTCAATTATGGTCATAAGACAAGGACTACCTTTATATGGTAGCCCAAAAATCAGGAGTGAGCTATTTCAATACAAGGCATCAGCTTCATCAGATGTAACCCCACTCGTCCTGATTTTACTTCATTTGTATGGCAGGCACTAATCAAACACATTATGCAGTAAAACATAGCCGAAGACCTTTAAAAACGTTTTCCCTGCTGGATTGGGATTGATTTAACTTCAAATCAAGCCTTATTTCCCCTCCCCAGTCTTTATTATGTAATTATGATTGATGAATTTAAAATTTTGCTTTTTGATTTATTCTGGTGCATAATGAAGCGTCCCCCAAAAAAAGAATTCTGGTCTGGGAGAATCCCTTCTGTTTATTCTTACTTATTATTTTTCTTCCAAAAAAGCAACCCTTAACTGCATTTTATATTGATTGAATAAAATGAGGGGGATTGGAAAAAAAAAGCGTAGTTGTCATGGTTGTTGGGATTTGTCAAATCTCTGTTGAAAAACGTCCCTTTCCATTTTCCGTTTCAAACATATGGGGAGATTCTGTTTTATAGGCATATGCAACGAAACAGATGGTGTTTAAGGATGCTGGGTAGCAAACAAGAACAACATGGAAGCCCTTGACAAGGCAAAGCGGTGCAGTTGGATTGCTGAATCTAAAGGCTGAGCACAATCTAATGATATTGGGCTCACGCTTGGGGGAAGCCACGCCTCAGTTCAGCCTGTATGCAAGGATATGGAAAGAGCTGTGCTGAATTTATCCTCGGATCAATCTATCACCACCTAAATCTTCTGGGACTGTAAGTTTCAGTACAGACAACGGCTCACTGTAACAACATTGCCAAAAAAGCATTAAGAGTTAACCTAATCTTGCACAGCAGCTTCTTTTCCAATAATATTGGACTGCTAACTAAGGCATACAAAACTTTTGCTAGACCAATTCTTGAATACAGCTCGTCTGCCTGGAACCCGCACCACATATCAGACATTAATACAATTGAACGAGTCCAGAGATATTTCACAAGAAGAGCCCTCCACTCCTCTGCTCGAAACAAAATACCTTATACTACCAGGCTTGACATTTTAGGCTTAGACAACTTAGAACTTCGCTGTCTTCGGTCTGACCTAAGCGTAGTATATAAAATCATCTGCTACAATGTCCTTCCTGTCAATGAATACTTACAGCTTCAACCAAAACAATACAAGAGCACACAATAGATATAAATTTATGGTAAACCGCTCCAAACTTGATCAACTTCAGCAACAGAGTGGTCAATGCCTGGAATGCATTACCTGACTCTGTGATTTCTTCTCCAAACCCCCAAAACTTTAGACTGTCTACTGTTGACCTCACCCCATTCCTAAGAGGTCTTTAAGGGCCGTGCATAAGCGCAACAGCGTGCCTACCATCCCTGTCCTATTGTTCCCTTTTATCTGAATCCACCTCATGTATTCATAATCTTGTTTATACTTGTATCTGTTTTCTAATATATGCTTGACAAAAATAAATAAATAAAATTAAATAAATAAAATTGCCTCCTGGTGTGTGAGTAAACCTGGCCTGAAACTGCACTAGGAGGAGTCGTTATCTTCACTTTTCATAAATTAAGCTAACTTCAAAGATTTAGTAAATGGGATGAACCAAACCTCACAGTACTGCTTGGCATGTCATTTATATTGCTTCCTGTTTAAAACAACAGGGTAGTTCCTTATCCAGGAGGGTTATAATTATGGTGATATTTTCTTGGAAGGAAAAAGACAAACCTGAAAAAGGGGCAAGTCTGAAAGAGGTTGAATAAGGATAAAAACATATAATTATGTTCATAACTTTACAAAGAAAAACTCAAGGGCAAAACCAAGAAGAACTTTACAAAAACATTCTAATAAAAATATCTAAAAGGCAATAAAGCAAGCATTAAAAGAATTATGTATTCAAAAGGATAATGTGTGAATTTTTTGAAAGTATTAAATATTAAAAAGGAAGTGTTTTAAAAATGATCAAAAGAAAAGTGAGGACTAAAAGTGAGGATTTGGGGGGGGCGAAATCTAAAGGACAGTTTTCTGAAACAAAACATGTCACTTAAATTATAGCCCTCATCTGCAGTGACAAGCAACCGAGAGGACAAGGTCTTTAAGAATTAGCCAAGGCCTTTAGAAAAAAATAGATTCCTATAATCAAAAACTTCAAGCCTATCTTATGATTGTACGTGTAATTATAATGGGAAAAGCAAAAAATAATGCTGATATTCATATATTAATATAGACAGTACGAGGCCTCTTGTGTCAGTTGATCAGTTGGTCAGTTTGCATTATTGATGGAGAAAGAGTCACAAAGAGTTACAATTGCAGTGTCCCTCATCATTGGACATACTGAGCAATGCTCAGTGGTGGGTTGCTGCCAGTTCGATTCTATAGAACCATTAGCGGAGATTTGCCTCCGCTCACCGAACCAGCAGTGACAGCCAGCTGGCCACGCCCCTGAGCCAATTCTCCGGGACGAAATCGGTCCTCCCAGTGGAAATTGGCTCAAAAATAACCCTCTGTGCATGCGCAAAACCGCCTGCACATGCGCAGAGGTTTATTTTTGAGGCAATACCTGGATGTGGCAGGGGCATGTGCACACGTGCAGTGCGCGAGTGCAAAACGCACACGTCCATTGCGACCAGAACTGATATGAAAGGTCAGTAGAACACACCCCTGGCAATGCGGTTGGGAGTTTTAGATCAGCCATATTTGGGAAGACCACTCTCTCCTCACCCCTCTTAAAGGCACAGACTCTGATCTTATTAAGGTTGAGTGCTAAGTATATAATAAAGGCAATGGTGATTCATAACAACTTCCTTCTTCTTGGTTTATTTTGTTTCTCACAGTAACTTCCAGTGTGCTTGAAGTGGAGATGGAGACAAACATCAAAATTGTTTGTTACTTTTGAAATGATCTCTAACATGACATTTCAATTTTTTTTCCACACACAGAGTTGACATCACCCTCATTACAATCCCAAAATGTTTTCTTTGGTCACAAGGCTGTTCAGTTAATAACCAGTAGAATTAGTCTTTTTTATTATTATTACATCAGGGGTTCTTTTAAAAAAAGGATCCTGTTCAAGAGCATTCCACTCCAAAGTTTTTTTTTAAAGCAGTACAAATAGATTTTGTTGCTGTATAGCATTCAAAATAAAAATGAAGTAAAAATGCAGAGGTAGGTCCCTACCGGTTCGAACCAGTTCTATAGAGTAGGTAGTAAGCTGCTGCTGGTGTAACGAAACCGGTTCTGATCTGTGGACGCCGCCATCTTTTTTCTGGATTTTTTTTTCTTCTGCGCATGCGCAGAAGCCAAGTTTCTGGCATTATGCATGCATCACCATCTTGTTTTCAGCCTTTTTTTATTTTGGGGGGAATTTTTTGTAATTGTTTTTACTGCGCATGCATGCACGTGCAAAGCGCGCCCACGTAGCACGGGAGGCAGCGAACCCGAGGCAAGGTAACTTAGAACCCACCCCTGTAAAAATGCATTCGGGACTGAATGCTATTGCTCAAAGACTTCAAGTCATTAGTTAAAGCAATAATAACTGTAATAGTGTAGCAGCATAAGATCTAAGGATTCCATCTTATTATCTAGAACATTTCAGATTCTTGAGAATGCCAGCTGCTTGGAACATCACCAGAGATGGGTTCCTGACGTCACGGAGCCGGTTCCATCGGTGTCTCCGTGGGCGCTGCCATCTTGGATTTTTGCTAATTTTTGCTTCGGCGCATGCGCAGAAGCTAGGTTTTTTATTGCTGCGCACACGCAGCATGACCCTGAACGAACCAGCAGCAAAACTATTCACAACCCATCCCTGAACATCACCATGTTATAAGCCAATTCTGAACACAGTTGGTATAGTGGTTAAGGCAGATTTCCTAATCTGGGTGTTTTCCAGATGTGTGAACTTCAATTCCCAGTATTCTCAGTAATCAGTATGGTGGCTGGAAAGACTGAGATAGCAATTGCTGCTTCAGGAATAAAACTTGTCACAACAATGGTTTATGTAGAATAAAACAGAAGCAAAAACAAGCATCCTTATTCTGAAAGCAGTATATGGAATGGCATAAAGAAGTTAAACTCTTCATGCATACTGGCAGAGCAGGTTCATCAAACAGCTGAATGCACCGATTTGCAATCAAGAATAATTATACCTGTGGAGAGCTACACTTGAAAATTCACAACTACCTCTCTATGCCAAATTTTAGAAATTGTCACTACTTTTAAGTTAAAGATTTCCTGTGGTTTATAGCACTTCTTCCCTCCATCATATTCCAGTAACAAACTCACTAATTCATTGTAAATAAACAAAGAGCCAGACAATTGGCATAAGAATCCAACTCACGTACTTTTTCATTTTTTCATATTTCTTAATATTAAGAAATCATGTCTCAATATTTAAGTTGAAAGAAACATATGGCTTCACAGGAGCCTTTCATCTTTATGACATCTGTTCAGTTTTTTCTACGGTCAGTTTTTATTGTATGCAGCTCAGAATCATACCTGTCAGATAATCCACTGCTGTATATAAAGGTGATGAATAAATAAAATGTATTTTTGTGACCTTGTTTGGATCACAATTTTCATAATTACCTTCTCATCTATGAAATGTTTTCTTATATACCAGTATCATCCATACTTTCCTGCCTGTTAAAATGTCTTTTTATATATTTATTAAATCTTTAACAGAAACTAAAAATTAAACTGAAGAATGAAGGGAGGGAGGAAGAGAGGGAGGGAGGAAGGAAGGATTTAAAAATTACTTCAATCTCTTATAAAACATTTATAATACCAAATTTAAATTTACCTCTTACACTGTTACAACATAACTTCATTTTTTTCTATCGTCTACAGCACTGTTTTTTCATATATCAACTCCTATATAATAATTTCATTTTTTTTCTGTTTCACTCCAAAAGTGGAAAAGGGGTTTCCAGTGGGCATTAAATTTTATATTTTCTGTAATCAACAGAAACAGATCCGTCACCTTCACCATCCATTCTTCCATTGTGAGTAATATCAAATCTTCCCATCATTGTGCATATAAAAGTCTTGTTGCTTCCTGCTAAAATTTCAATACATCCTACCTTCTTGCTCTTTACCATTGTCACTATTACTTTAATTATAGATTGGCAGGCTATTTCATGGATTGATTAAATCTTGTGTATTTCTACACCACTCAAAAGGAAGTGTCAATTGGATCAGTGCTGAGACTCTCAGGAAAGTGTCAACGAAATAGCAATCTGTCAATTCAGTATCTAGAATATCTGGAAAATGTGGATTCCAATCCTTGCTCAGTTCTGTCTCACTGGATGATTTGGTAGCTTACCTCATTAAATTGCTTTAAACTTTAATGTTGCTCACTTCTTATGGGGAAGGATAAACAAATATATTTCAAAGGAAGGATTGGTAAAAAAATCTTTAAAATCATGGAATGTTTCCATGTTTTCTATATATATATATTTTTGAAGGATTGGTAAAAAATCTTTAAAATCATGGAATGTTTCCATGTTTTATTTATATTTATATTTGTTTTTTGAGGTTTTCACGGGTGCCTGTATGTAGGTATTTTGTTTTATTGCATCTAAATATTGCATCTAAAGCAGCAAGCTAAAAGCACCTGAAGATGGCAAATGAGATTTTGCCGAAACGTTGTCCTCATAACACCTTTAACTCTACACGGGAAAGAACCCGAACAACAAAATACCTACATATATATATAGATCTATTTCAAGCTATTTAGCTCTCATAAGCTAGCCATACCCTGATGGGATTTGAACCTGGGCTGCTAAATAGCTTGAAATAGATCTATACTAGTCTCCCTTTATTTATCAGCAAAATTTATACAGTATAAATGGTTTGTCGTGAATGCAACTGTCTGAGGGCCCCTGGAGTGGGGATGAAAGGCAAAAGGAAGCAGTATGCTCCCTCCCATATTTGGGATACCAGGTGATCTCGGGGGGAAACACTGTATATGTATATGTATGTATATGTATACATACATACACCAGGTGTGACCATCATGGTGTTTCCTCCGCCATAAAAACCAAACTTAAAGACAAATAACATATACTACTTACACAGTGCTAGTCTTCTAGAGTTATTTTTGACCAACGTATTCATTCTAATACATATATAATGTCTCATTCTGGGTCTACATAGCATAATTGTTTCATGTGTCGATTCCCACTTCGTGTTCCAGCCATTGATAAAATATGTTCCATGTGTCATAATATTCTGTCTTCCCTTTGTTTTTTAATTCTAACATTAATTTATCCAATTCTGCGCATACTAATATCTTCCTTATTATCTCCTTTTCTGACGGGGTGTTTTCACTTTTCCATTGCTGAGCATATAGCATTCTCACTGCCGTCAGGATGTGTAGTATTTGGTATATTGACCCTTTACTATAGCCATCTGTTATAATGCCTAATAGAAATAGTTCTGGTTTAAATTCTATACGTTGTCCAACCATTTTTTCTCGCCACATCTGAATTTGCAACCAAAATTTTCTTGCTTTTTTACAGGTCTACCACCTGTGATAGTATGTACCTGGTGATAGTTTACATTTCCAACATTTCGGGGATGTATTGCTAAACATTTTAGCCAATCTTTGCCGGGCTGGAGAGAGGAGGGGGAGATGCCACCAGTAGAACATTTTATAAAGATTCTCTTTATATGATGTGGCCAATGTCAATTTCTGGTTTCTTTCCCGAAGTTTTTGCCAATTATCCAAATCAATGTTATATCCAAAGTTTTTAGCCCATACAACCATTGTCTCCTTAACTTGTTCTTCCTCCTGTTTTCTATTAAGAATGACAAGATTTGACTTTATATAAATCTCCCTATTTTTTATTGACTGCAGTAAGACTTCCTTTCCCAAGGACAATTCTCTAATCCATGAAATATCCCTCCTTAGTAACCATTTCAACTTTTTTTAAAATTCTAAAACTTGTTTTTAGTAAAACAAATGCTCCGTGCTCTATGTGAGAGAGATGGGAGAATAGTGAGAGAATAGAAATCAAATTGTTTGATTAAAAACTTATAAATACAAATGATTTTCTGTTGTTTACAAAGAGGCATATTCCAGTCTTGTGTAGCTCACATCCTTTATGGGATTTAGGGATTATTCAAATTCATGTTGGATTTTTCAGGGAGCTATCGTCTTCTCAATTTCTCCATGGGTGGAAAGCAGTTTTCATTGCTCTGAATTACGTGCATAATACGTAATTCAGTATTCAATATTGTCTTGGGATTTTATCTAAAGCATCATAAATCTAGTTTATGTGGTGCCTTCCAATAACTTCCGTTCTGAAGTACCATGAAATGCACTAATAATTTATTTAAAATACTGGCAAAAAACCTAAACTATAAAGTATATTCCCATAAGTTCTTTCTCTTATATATTCTGTATCTGCCAAGCCTTCCAGAAAGTATTGTTGAGATCTTTGATAGCAGACATTCAAAGAAATTATAAAAAGCAGGGCACAAAAATAATTTGTAAAACTCCAGCAGTGAGGTATTATTTCCTTACATCATTTTTAATTCATACATAGGTGATCCTTTTTTAAACTGTTCCAAATAATAAAAATAAGGTCAGTAAACATTTATAATTTTTATTTTTATTCTTATTCCTGCCCAGTTAGAAATCGTCTTTGTCGGTACTGAAAACATTTCCATCCATAATTCACTAGAAAGAAAGAAAGAAAATTGTCATTACAATATTCATGAAGTTGCATTCGGTACAAGGTGACTTTGAGAAAAAGTAGATCTGTGTGCATTTGAAAATCTCTCTCTTTTACCTGTATTTATAGGTGTATTTGTGCATTACACAACAATCTAGACATAACATGCAAGATCATTGCAGGTCAACAAGATTACATATGGGGCAAGGTGGGGGAGATTGCCATTCGTCCTATTTCTGCTGTGGTGAAGGATTTCTTAATTCACCTTTTGTCCAGTTCAGCCACATCTCCTTTGACCTTTTTTGACAGTGGCGATTACAACACTGGGAAGGCCACATTGAGACTGATGGGAGGGGGGGGATTGTGGGTGGGGTTTTCAAGGCTGGATTCCCACCTCCCATTTTAGGGCTCTCTCTGATTAGTTCTATGGCCTCCGCTATTGAAATCTCAAGGGAGGACGAGGACAATTTCATGCATAATACCATCAGCTTGAGTTTGGTTTAGTGCAGGGGTCTCCAAGACTTGTGGACCTCAGCTCCCAGAATTCCTCGGTCAACAATGCTGGGGAATTTTGGGAGTTGAAGTCTACAAGTCTTAAAGTTGCCAAGTTTGGAGGCCCCTAGTCTAGTGGTTAAGGCACCAGGCTAAAAACCAGGAGACGGTGAGTTCTAGTCCTTTCGTTAGTCATGAAAACCCAACTGGGTGACTTTGGGCCAATCATTCTCTGTCAGCCCAATCTATTTCACAGGGTTATTTGCCACCTTGAATTATTTAAAAAATAACAAAGGTAGGATATAAATCAACAATGATCACCTACATTGACCATAGAGTCCATCAAGATTTGTATCATTTATACTCTGACGAGTAGCAGTGTTTTCTGCATCACACGATGCTTTCACCTGACTTTCTAGCCAATTGATGGGCCTGAGAAAATGGAGTAATCTTCAGACTTTTCTCCGAAATTCTATTTCTGTGACACAGAATGAACAACAATATCATTTAACTTCATTTGAAATCTGAAGGCAGAGTATAGTTCCCCATCTTATTTTTTTCTCACAACAATGCGGAGAGGTAGATGTGGTTTTTTTGTTGTTGTGCCGGTTTATTTCTACAGGCATGAATATTTCAAATGAAGTAAATTTCACTCTATATCAAAAGATATTTGATGGCCTTATGTCATAATAAGCCGACACTCATAATTTGCATTGTGAAAATGATTTGAATAGTTACATACTAACAGGTTTGGCAAATAGGAAATGATTGCAATGCTGGAATATTCCACTCACCCACGATTCAGGAAGCGCAGAATTGCTTAATGGCGTTGTTATTCATTAACAGAAATGATCAAAATTATATATATATATATTATTATTATTATATATAAAATAAAGTTAAAGTTTCCTTACCTGGCAAGAACAGACTTTTCATCCTGAAATACATTAAAATGAGAAATGCCAATATCTATCTATCTATCTATCTATTTATCCTCTCTCTCTTATCTATCTATCTATCTATCTATCTATCTATCTATCTATCTATCTATCTATCTATCTATCTATCT
>JANHFT010008282.1:23210-37956 GCA_032467955.1 Pseudoxenodon macrops | reverse complement strand
CACTGGGGGGGGGAAGAGAATAGAGAGGCAGCTCTGGATCAGCTCAGCTGATCCACAGGTCTGGTTTAAAGGGCCCCACTGCCCCTAACTGACCGGGGAAGGGAAGGGCTGCCTGCTATGTTGGCCATGCCCACCCCTTCAGGAGGGCTTATTTTTGGGGAACAGTGTATATTTACGCACATCCCAAAAAGCAGGCTTGGTCTTATTATCAGGACATGTCATATTTTCGGGGAAACACGGTATTTTTCTTGGCACTTTATCTGTATCGTTTAGCAAAGTTGCACTGCAGGCACTCACAGTACGTCTCCTATGTTCCAATTGTGAATTGACTGAACACAAGACTGTTTTATTAGGATCCCTCTGTGATATCCAGTCAAATTTGCAAATTGACAATAGTTCAAAAATGCTTTAAGTTATTTGCTTTTGAGAAATCATTATTTTACTCTACTGTAGTCCAGTATAGAAACTCACAAAAGTTGCAACAGCTTTATAATACCTTTTTTCAAATACACCAGACAAATAGTGTGGAAGAAGGACAAAAAATGGACATAAAGATATCGATTTGATAGAGGCTTTCTTTCTAACAACAACTTGTCTGAAATTTATTCATGTTCCTGAAGCTATTGACTAGTTCAGGAAACAACTAATGTTGCAATCTTGTGGAAGTATCCAGACTTTCCAAACGTCTAGGAGCAACTTTTCATATAGAAATATACAGTCAGATAGAAGAAAAAAATCTTAAATATAGGGAAATCTAAGGTTAGAAACATTCAATGAAGGAGGTAAGGATATTCTTAACATCTATGAATTTGGGACTGTACAAACCAAGAGAAGAGTAAAAGGGCCATTTTAAAAATGCATATATTTACTGTCAAACTTCACACCTGCTTAATGTAGGGGTTTTATTTGAACTTGTTTTAGGACAAAATGTTCTTTCAGTTTGCCTTCTCAACTCTCTTGTACTTGATAAAGGATGCTCAGAAAAGCATTAATATAAAACTTGAAAACAGAAAATACTTACCCTTTAGAATAATTGTACTTGCCATTTGAGTGTTGACTTGTACTGGACTGAAAAAAGCAGCTGTGATTATGGAACAAAAAAAAAAAGAGGAAATGAAGAAGCCTTTTTTTCTTTCCAATTATGCTTCTCCAGAACCCTCCATAAAATCTCGAGGGTCTGTAGAGTGATCTGCTTTTTTTGCTACTGAATGGGATCTAATGTGACAGAGGTAAAGAGGAAAAGAAAGAGAAGGAAAGAAAAAAAGAAAAAGACAGGGAGAGAGAAGAAGAGGGAGAAGAAAAAGAAGAGGAATAGGAGGAAGACAGTAGCAGGTATCCTTCTGACTTTTATAAATAATACCGATGAAACTAAAGGCAACAATATGCACTTCATTGAAATATCTTTCTATAACAATAGAGAATAATTTTGCTTTTAGCAAATGACTGCCCTCATGGGAATTCTATCTTACTGAGTTTAGAGAATCCATTCTCAGGTGCCACTCAAATATGTGAATCAAACCAAATATATTGTACTCACATGGGAAAACATACGTGTATATGGGAAAACATATTTGTGCCCTCCTGCGTCCCTTTAACTTCATAGGTCCATTTCATATAGAAAGGAAAGAAGATTCCTTACCCTAAACTGATTTCGATTACATTAAACCTTTCTATTATATTAAGACCTTCAATTAAAAATATAACATAAGCATTAGCTGCTGCTTATCACATGGATAAAATAATTGCTGGAATACTCTTACAAGTAAATACCAAACATGTTTCCAGTATGTTTTATTAACTTGGCATACATTTTTCATACAAAAGTCTCTATGCTCATACATTACTATACTTTATTCTATATCAAGTGCTCAGCATGAAAAAGTTTGTTAAATGTCAACAACTTTGATGCAATTTTTAAAATCAATTTGCAATGTAGAATATAAACAGATGATAAAGCAAAAGGGAGATTAGATCTCGTATATACCAGTAGTGGAGGGAAAAATCTGGATGCAAATCTGAATTTTATAGTAGGTTGGGTAAGTAAGCCATACTGAACACTTTTAATTTATGATTCAGTTATAAAAAAAGGAACTAGATGCACTAAGAGTAAAAAAAAATCATTGGAAAACAAAGAGCAGGTTTTTGAGTGACTTTTGGGGAAAGGGAAGGGGCTTGGCAAGGAGAAGGGAAGGGATTTCTGATGCTCCCTGCCAGCTTTCTAGAAGGAAATTCAATGGGGAAGCCAACAGGAAGCTAGAAATCACTGCCACTGCTTTTTTGCTTACCTATTGTCACAGGGTGATTCTTTTAAATTCTCTTGCAATATAATGAGTCAATATATTCTTTTCTAAAAAATTCATATTCTTATCATCAAAATTCATACAATTCAGTAATCCAGCTGCTTTAGAAATGTTTTGTCATCTCTTTACTTTCTAGCTACTTTTTTTCACACATTTACAAAACATTGCACATTAAGACCTATATCTACATGTTGTAAGGCCCAATTTAGTATAGCGGTTAAGGCATCGGGCTAGAAACTGGGAGACCAGAAATTCTTCACAAAGCCAGATGGATGACCATAGGCCAGTCACTTTCTCTCAGTCCTAGGAAGGAAGCAATGGCCCAACTATCTTGCTGAGAAAACTCCAGGGACCTCTCTCCGAGAATCAGAGATGAATAAGAGGAAAGGAATGGAAGGAAAAATGTCTTGTGTTTATTCTTCCTTCTGTTACTTTAAATAAGAAAATATTGAACACAATTGCTTCCTATAAGTTCTGCCACCATCTAATGTGTGAATCCAGACTGTGTTTACTTGCAAAATAATTTGTTTGTATATAATAACTGCCTTTTTACTTGTGTTTTTTTTAACACAGAGTAATTCTTTTCCAGTGATCAGAATAACTTATAGCCAAAGTCTCTCTGACTTGTGCATAGCCTTTTGAACCCAATTGCACAAAAGCAGTCTCTGCAAATATTTCTGAAGTTACTAAAAACAGGTCATTCTCTAAGTAGCTCTAATTGCCCTCTAGAGGAAAGGGAAACAATTTATCATGTTAGGCTTATAAATTTCCATGCATCAGGCAGCTGGGATATTTACATTCCAAACTGAGACATTCTGAGTAACAAACCAACTGGATTTTTGTGCTAAAGAAGCACGTCACTAAACTGTCCTCTAAAACCATGCCATTTGGAATAGTCCAATGTGGATTTAAAAGTATTGTAAATAATAATAATCAGAAGGAATATTTTATTGTTTTGGGTATTCCAATTTACATATGAGGTCAGTTCACCTTTTAATTATAGACTTTCCACTTAAATATTTCCTTTCTTCTATACAAATAAATCGGATTATTTTATTTAAAATAATATAATTATTTTAGTCTTATGTTGACTTCACATTATTATGCCATATTCTCCAAGTATCTTTTTAATCTCTAAAAACAAAGAGAACATTATTCCTTAATTTGAGGTGGGGGGAGGGAAGTGTTAGAGAAACAAAGTGTCTGATTTTCTTTCATTTAAAGACAGATTATTTTTCTGCACCATCAAGCCACTGGAACTTTTTTCGCCATTTATGACATAACAGATTGTAAAACTGCAACCTGATACTTAACAATCTCCAGGAAAGGCCTGCTAAACTCAGTGGAGGACACTTCCAATTAACCTATTATAAGATATATATATATAAACTGCTTATCGTTCTATTTATTTGAATCATTTTACACCTTGGCTATCAGTTGGTGGGGTAAAGCTACCCAATTTTTTTTAATCTACACAAAATGGGAAGTGTTAATCTAGAACCTTCTATTCTAAAACACATAAAGCAGGAATGGAGAGAAAGATACATACACAGAAAACCAGTTCTTTAAAGCTGAATGAAAGATCTTTTAGTTGGAGACTTCCAGTTGATGTCGCAGTGGGATCGGACATGCGGAGCAGGTCTCTACGCTCCTGTGCCAAGTTCTCTCCATCAGTGGGCTCTGAAAGGAGCCAAAGCCACCCTGTTGGGGCGATGAAGCAAAGAGGGGCACCCTGTGAGGTCGCAGAGAATCGCAGCTGTCTTATCTGACCCGGGGTTCTTTTTCCCTCTCAGCTACGGTGAGAAGAGGAAACCTAAAGATGGCTACCACAAAGCTGGGACAACCGAAGAACAACTAAGACTGGTCCTGAAGTGAAGTAGGTGAACAGTGACTGGAACTGAGAGAGAGTAGGACAGGGACGGTAGGCACACACCCTTATAGACCCTTAGGAATGGGGTGAGGATCACAGTAGATAGTTTAAGGTTAAAGTTATTGGGGGGGGTTGAGGATGTAACCACAATATCAGGTAGTGCATTCCAGGCATTAACCACTCTGTTGCTGAACTTGTATTTTCTGCAATCGAGTTTGGAGCTGTTTACCTTGAGTTTGTATCTATTGTTTGTCCATGTATTATTGTGGTTGTACCTGAAATAGTCATTGACAGGTAGGACGTTGTAGCAGACAATTTTGTGTACTATGCTTAGATCAGACCTTAGGCGGCATAGTTCTAGATTTTCCAAGTCCAAAATTTCAAGCCTGGTGGTATTAAGATATTTTGTTTCAAGCAGAGGATTGGAGAACTGTTCCCCATGGAATACCTCTGGACTCATTCAATTGTATTAATGCCCAATATACAGTGTGGATTACAGGCAGATGAGCTGTATTCGAGAATTAGTTTGGCAAAGGTTTTGTATGCCCTGTTTAGCAGTGCAATATTACTGGAGAAGAAGCCTCGCAAAATTAGGTTAACAACTCTTAATGTCTTTTTGGCAATGCTGTTGAGATGAGTACTCCTAGGTCCTTGACAGAGTGAGGGTCATCTATGAGGTTGTATTCACCCAGCTTGTATTTTGTGTTCTGATTTTTGTTGTCAATGTGTAGAACAGAGCATTTGTTGGTTGAGATTTAGAGTTTGTTCAACCAAATTTGTTCGACCAAAAAGACTTTTCTTTTTCTCTTTCTTTCCCTTATTTTTTAGAAGGGCGGCAAGATTAGAAGTTAGGTAGGATAGAAAAAAAAGTATTTTAATAAAAGGGTGACATAATTAAAAGTTAGAATAGAGATAGAAATAAGAGAAAGGGGGAATATTAGTGTATACATTTTTACATAATATAATAAAAGCAATAACAAGGGGGAAGCTTAGAAATTGAATGGCGGTATTATTATGTATGATTAAATAATATGGTGGCATTACAGCAATATATTAAAACATGGATTAATTAAATAATGATAGACTATAGTTTAATATAAATGTGTATTATTATTAGAAATATATAAGTTGGTTTAATGTAATAACTATGATCAATTTTACTAGTTCTATTTGTATTAGAATGTATGACACCATGTGCCACACTGTTCAAGCATTGACATGTATATGTAAAAGAAAATAAAAAACTTGAAACAAAAAAAAAGAAAGAAAGATCTTTTAATTGGCTATTTAGTTCACGGAGAACTAATATCAGCAAAGAGCATCCTTTTTGTCAGACCAAAATGCTGCTTCTAGCTGTAGCCCAGTAAGTGGAAGAAAGGGCTCAAAAGGATGTTCTTTCAAGATAGCCAATTATTCTGTGTCACATGCAAAGTTGTACTTATTTATGGACTTCAACATTTACCAAACTATGTTTATTATCAACTAACTCCATTAATCCATTAAAAACATTATTGGTTTTTTGAGTTACAAATACAGAAAATTAATTAAAATCAGGGAGTCACTTTGTCTGCATTGTTAACTGACCGCCTTGACTATTAAAATAAGACAATTTACAGGGAATTCTGAACCAAAACGGATGGTAGAGTGAGAGGCTGTAGGACCTGATACAGGGCTCAACATTTCCCTAAATTAAAAGAAAATTAGCAGGGCAGCTGCGCGCTACATAGTAGATGTAATATATTATTAGACCTTGAATTTCCAGGAATAGAACTCTGCTATCAGTGTTCTCCAACCAATGAAAAACAGCTTCTCATTCCTTTTGCAGTTTCTTTGCCCACTGCTCTGGAGGGAGATGGCTCAGATTTTCAGGGGGAAGAAGAAATGGGGGGAAATTGCTAAATCAGTACAAATTCAAACAAACTATTCAGTAAAATGTATGCAATGTATCATCACAATCAGGACACACAATCTCTAAAAGAACACTGTAGAACTAGAAAACATGCAGAATATTTTGGAACCAAGGTGATTAGGGAACTGATAAAACTCCCCCATGAAGAAAAGTTCAAAAATTGGGCCTTTTATTTTCAGAAAAATAGGGGAAGAGGCAAATGACAGGTGCATATAATTATGCATGGTATAGAAATTGTTTAGGAAACAAATCTGTCTGAAACCACTACACAACTTTAAAAGTATATATGGTCCTACCTAGACATGCATACTATATTTAGTTGTTCATTTATTCCTGTGCTCCTAGGGGCAGTGTTTGAAAATCTAGGCTTCTTGGATATCACAGTCTGTTTGGCATACAGGTAGTCCTTGACTTACAACCATTTAGTGACTGTTCAAAATTATACTGGCACCGAAAAGAATGACTTAGGACCATTTTTCACCATTGCAACCATTGTAGTGTCCCTATGGTCACATGCTCAAAATTAGGACACTGGATAACTGATTCATATTTATGACAGCGTCCCGAGGTCATGCAATCACTTTTTGTGACCTTCTAACAAGCAAAGTCAATGGGGAAGCCAGGTTCATTTAACAACCATGTTATTGACTTAACTGTCGCAAGAAAGGTGCTAAAATGGGGCTTAACAACTCTATTGCTTATCAAAGGAAAGTTTGGGCTCAATTGTGGTAATTAGTTGAGGACTATCTGTACCGTACATGTACCACCTTGAGCTTCTGTATGAAGGCAGGATAGAAACCCTACAAATAAATCAGTCAGTTAAAAATAAATTATGTGAAACCAAAAATCAGATCCCAACTGCTTCTTTTCTGCTTTCCTCGGTTTTACAAGCAATCAAGCTGGCATGAAACAACAACTATCGACTTGGAGGCACACACTTTTCCAAGGAGAAAAGGGAAGGCAGCAAATGAAAAGAGCAATTTAGCCTTGGCCAAGCCTGGCATTGCATCAGGTGCAGGGATGGGTTGTAGATATTTTTGCTGCCGCTTTGCTCAGGGTTGCTCTGTGTGTGTGTGAGTGAAGCGCACGCATGCGCAGAAGCAAAATCCAAGATGGCGGCACCCATGGAGACACTGATGGAACTGCCTCCGTGATGTCATCACGGAGTTACTAACGGTTCTATAGAACCGGATAGAACTGGTAGGAACCCACCTCTGATCAGGTGACTACTGCTCTATGGAGAACAGAAGATAGAAGAGTTGTTATTTCTCTTTCTCTTTTTGGGGTGGGGATGAGAAAGGGAGGAGAGAAAGATGATAAAGAAAGTAAGAAAAGCTCCTCAAGAACTGTTCTTTTTCATTTCTGCCTGCCAAAGTTATCTGCCTGAGCCTACCTTTGGCAAGATTTAACTACTTTGACCATATAATAAGCCTGAGGAAAGCAGAATGCTGAGAAATGCTGAGAAAAGATAGAATATTAGATTCTATCCAACTTGTTCTATTTATTCCTCAATACTTATAAATTGTCAAATTGAAAATTTTAGATGATGTTGGGAAATAAAAGAGCTACCTCTGAATAATATTTTGAATATATTCCTTTTGCTCTGGTGTTGTGTGGTGCATGAATTGGTACCTATAATGACTTGCGCCTTCGGCATTTAGTCATGCCGGCCACATGACCACGGACATGTCTTCAGACAGCGCTGGCTCTTCAGCTTAGAAATGGAGATGAGCACCGCCCATAGATCCGGAAACTACTAGCACGCATGTCGAGGGGAGCCTTCACCTTTACCTATAAAGTTTATACAAGACCCTTACTTCATCAGCTCTCACATCTCGTAAAATCCCTGCAAATGAGTACCAGTATAAAGTTCTTCACACATTTTTCTTCAGCAAAGAAACAGGATCTTATAAGGTCATGTTTCCAGATTGTTCCATCTCTGCTATAATAACATCAATTGTTGCTAAAATTCAAAATTCAAAATGTCATAATATTACCATATTCAGTCTGTAACATCTTACATAGTATTCTGCTTTTCTTAAGAGGAAGTTCAGCTTCACTGATTTTCATTTAATTCTTTCAGAAGGGAAAAAATATGGGAGGTATCAGATTTATATTTCTTTTATTGTGCTTTAATTGGAAGCTCCCCTTCAACTTTTATAATGATGCATCCAACTTTATCCAAGTAAAATATTCTATAGAAAAAACCTTTAGATTATTTAAACTTATTTTAAAACAAACTGAGAATTCCACATCCACAGAATTAACTGAGCAGGAATCATTTTACCACTATTTACTGTAGTAAGGCATTCCGTAAAATGAACTTTGCCTGACTTGTTACTACAATGATACCTTGAATTAAAAATGTATGATTTGAAGAGTGTTTTATAAATCATGGCATGCCTCTACATTATTTTCTATATTTTGTAACATATAAATACGATTGGATTAAAAATATATAGCTCTTTCCAATGTGTTATACTCATAGGTGTAATGTATCACTATTAATAACTGCTGTTACTGGCTTAATCAAGCATTTATGATTATCAAAATTCTTTCCCAGAGTAATCCTTCAAATTCACAGAAACCTTTTTTCTTCATTAAACTCATTCCTATTGCATACTCTTTTTCTATCTTTTTCTGCAATTGAAGTCCTAATGTGGTTAGAGTGGTTTCCAGATAGAAGTGCCTTTAAAAAAAAAATCAGGGTGGAAACAACCATTTATTTGTGAGCAGATATCAATCAACTGAAAAATTCAGCTAAATAACTGAATTATAAGGATTGTTAATTTTATGGGGTTATCAACTACAATCAGTAACCATTGGGCTGTGATGTTCATGAGACCCATTCATACAGTAAGTGAATAATTGAGAGATTTAAACAGAACTGCTTAGTAGTGAGTGGGTCCCACTGCACACAATTAGTAGAGAGAACAATGTTTGGGAGGTTTTCTGTGGCAACTTTGCAACTGTTGACATCATTAAGCACCTTTCTCTCTTTACCATCAAATAATTCCTATACCTGGCACTTTTAGAACTTGTTTAGTGTACTAGAGAGCTTTATTCTCTTATGGAAAGCAATCTCAGTACTACCATTAAATGAAGTAACTAAACTGAATGTACTAAATATCACTAAGATCACAAATATGCACAAAAGGATAATGAAAGCTGCAAAAGTCTAAGGCATGTATCTTTTTCTTTGGCTCTTTTCTAGAGCACCAAAACATAAAGGTGCAAAGAAGAGTCACTAAAGCCCTAGTAGGCTAGTAGAAACTTAGAAACATTATTTCTTCTAGGATCAGAAACATCATTGGAGATTCTCAGTCATCCAGGTCATGGTTGTCCCAAAGGTGCTTCTTCAAGAGGCAGCTGGACTTTTCTTTGAAAAACCAGAAAATCCAGTTGCCTCTTGAAAAAGTACCTTTGGGGTAGGATGAGAAACATTTTATTGGTATAGAAGTCACACAGTTCTTCATTCTACCAACAGGAATCCCTAATAAACCAGCCAATGTAGTAATACTATGATACATTTTTGAATATTATTTCACTGTATATTTTTCAATACAGAGCAGCTTTTAAACAGGACATAGAGCAATACAAATCTAATGAACCCTAAACAGGTCAGTGAAAGGATTCTTGTAATAAATGCATCTCTTTTCCCCAAAAGTTGTTAACACAAGGTATTCTTGGGTACACTTTAACACCACAATTACTGCCTTTTGTGAATCACAGTAAGGGGGGGAACTGTAGCTGCCAATTAGAGAGAGGCCTCCCATGAACTTTGGGAATGGATGCTGGGGTGGTGTCAAAACCCATGATACAAGATTCCTTGTGTGAACAGCAAAGGAAATCCCAGACTGCCAGAGTATGTAAAGGATTTTGAGATTCATAAATAATGACAACACAAATGCCAGGTGGAAAAGATTTTAAGCAACTGTATTGCCAAATAAAAAGGATCTGCATCCAAATAAACAAAGTTTTAAGAAGATACTGCTGTCAACCAAGTCCCACTCGCCTCCAGACTGGAACTATCTCTCACACTCAGAACAGAATCTTTTTTAAAAAAAAGCAAAATCCTTTCATCTAACTTTCCTCATTAATCCACTTTCTCCTACCTGGCACAGATATATGTAGGAAGTGGAAATTAATCCACTTTCTCCTACCTGGCACAGATATATGTAGGAAGAAATAGGGAGGGGGGTATCACACACTCCTCACACACACACAAACACACATACACACACACATTTACTCTTCTTCCTTCTGTTCACAGTGACCTTTCCAATCTGGATCAGCATTCATCCTTGCCCTCCTGTCTGGCAAATCTTCCTTGCAATGTGCCCTTCAAGATGAAAAACACGGATTGATAATGCATAGTGACAAAGCTTGCAGAGATGGAGAACAAGCAAAAGAAGGAGCACACTAAGAGAAATCACTTCCAACCAAGACCTGCCGCTGCACAGCTAATCAGGCAGGTATTCAGTTGTTCACTCCTGCAGACTTGCTTAGCATAGAAATAGGCTGTCTGCCCAGGAAAATGAGGTAATGTCTAGCTTTAATGCCAATCTTTCTAACTGGCAGGGTAAATATTTCTGCTGCGGGAGACCACATTAATGTGATTCTGCTACCAATCTTGATTATTGCTAGGACTGTCATCAATATTAATACATAAGAATGCATACCTTCTTAAGTATTATCATATTTAATCAGCATATCTGTAAAGGCCAAAGCCAGGGAAGGTAGAAGGCTATCATGCTGCCACACATATTATGGGTTAGATTGAAATCTGATGATAAATCTCTGGATGATTTGCAGCAGATCAGCAAGGAAGTTGACTATCGGTAGTTTAATGTACAATAACAGCAATGGGAATGGTTTTTCTGCTGTTTTAAACCATACTGTTAGATTTACATGTGGCAGAATAGTGAATTCAGCTCATTTTTGGAATATAAACAAATTCCTGGGCTCAGAATTCTTTAAATGAGTTGTTGATGATATCCTGTTTCACATGTGGGGGTTGGAGAAAGGAATTTGAATATTTCCCAGGAAAGAGTCTGGGGAATTAGAATAGGCTTTCTCTGCCCTGCAAGCAAATTTGGCAACAGAATATTCATTTTTGGCATCATATAATTTGGTATTAGTTGACATCTTCTGCACCAAGCAAAAGAGATCCGGTAAACTAAAGGTTTGCTAACTGAAGGCCAGCTTAATTCCTCTGCATGAGAACAATAATGCTGATTTTTATGTTTTAATAACTTAAAGTGCAGCCACGGTTGCGTAGGCTACCTAACTCATTTCACAAGTATTATGACACGAGAATACTATGGAAATGGCCATGTATACCGTACGTGCTAAGAGTTGGTACAGCTCACTAAGTACTGAGAGGCAAGTATCACTCGACTTTGTTCCTCAGTGGTTGGAAACAGGGAACTCTCAGCCAATCAGGGTTTGGTTGCCACACAGTAACAAGAACCTTCTCCCACCCACTGTGTTTCACAATAAAACACACATCTCTTCTCTCTTGTAAAACAAGTAGAAAAATTAAATTGCTCATCTCTGGTCGCTATGGTGGCATGCTTTATCATTATGCTGGCATGGAAATTATGCACAGCATTTGGGCCCCTTGACAAGACTTTCTGTTGTCCCATCCTGACTGGATCACATTTCAACAAGGGGTAAGATGTGCCAAGGGTCTCCACCAATCTCAGGACAGACAGCCCATCAGCTAGAGATATTGATACCATATCCTATTGCTTTTGCAGTGACACTCCTTATGAAATGGTCTTTCCTCTTTGAAACCTTAACAGAGAAATGTAGTGACTTAGCATGAAATATCATGATGCTTTTTAAATAGGAAACGTCAATTTATTACATTGTTTTAAGTCGATATGTGATCTGATTTTAAGACTCAATTTTGAAATTACAACAGCAGCACACACACCCTGCATTCAAACGATCATATTTTGGACCCTTGGCACAGGTTTACCTCTATGGCCATTTGCAGTGTCCTGCAATCATATGGCCATGATTTTTGATACTTTTTGACAGTTTCTGGCGTTTACATCCAGTTTCTGAAAAAGAATGCTAATTGGATAAAAATGGATTCACTTAAGGACAATGGTTTTCACTTAATGACTGCAAAAATGATCATAAAACCAGGCACATTCATGTGGTCACCCACTTAATAACTGCAAAGACTTATGATTGTAAATCTGGGCTCAATTACGGTTGTAAATTGAGGACTACATGTAAATTACTTTCAGTTGTTTTGTTTTTTAAAAATCAGTTCTATAGACATAACACTATGTTTAATATTGAATATAATGGAAAAATATAAGCTGAAATTGCTTATATGAGAAAGAAGCTATAGAAAATCTTCAAAAAGTAAAACTGCCGTTGAGCCATATTGCATAAAAATATACATTTTTTTAGTGACAAACAGTGCTTGTCTCCCTCCAAATAAAAGCTTAACAACAGTCAACTTTGTTCCAGGGTCTGCTTTTTATACATCTGCTGTGTAGTATACAAACTGCTATTAGGAATTTAAAAAACAATGTTTCTTCTAACAACTGACAGTTTCCTGTTGTTCAATTTAACAGGGCTCGGGGTGAGAGTTAAAGATGGCTTTGAAGGAAATACATTCCTGGAGAGAATAGCTATCTCACAGAACATCACATAGACATATTCCAACATTTTACAAATAAAAATGGGAGTATTTTTCCATGTGTGTGTTAGCCTGCCCTGGTAAACCAGACAGGAAACAAGAACAATTCTACTTTATTGTAAAGGCTACATTAACAGAATCTTCTAAATCTGAAAGTAGAAATCCCTGCCAACTCTTATTACAGCTTTATTACAATTAGCACACATTCTTCCTAATTTTCTTTGACCGTTAAGGAACTGCAGGCGGGGTCCACCGTCTCTTGTCTGGTCATTCCCTAGAAAGCATCTCTTTCCCTCTAGGTCATCCCCACATACAATTTTGTCAGCAGAGGTCAGCAACAAGGCCTGAAGACCAAGACTGAAACCAATAAAATAGCCTCAGACATTTAATAAGAAGAAATTGGATGCTAAGTTGCACAAAAGGACATATCTACACAGAGCAAAACTTGTTTGGTTGGTTTATTAAGCAAATCGCAATTTGTTTTAATTACTGGTAGATAAATTCAGAACCTTAAATCATGGCTTAGAAACTGCAATGGTTGAGTCCTATACAACCAGTGTGGTGTAGTGTAAATGTACTGGATTAAGGGAAATCCAGACTCACATCATAGAAGTTAACTTAGTGACTTGAGGCCAATCATAGTCTCTCAGTCCATCTTACCTGAGAGGGTTGTTATGAGGAAAAATAGAAAAAGGAAGCAACATGTACACCACCTTGAGCTCTTCTACACAATTGGGATATAAATCTTATTCATAACTAAAAACTAGCAAATAATATATTGGCTTAATGCAATATATAACCCCCCCATATATATTTGCAGTATTTAGTGAAGGATTAAGGAGATTACCATACTAGTTTTTTTCCCTGTCTCCACCAATTGGAAAAAGTTCCTTGATCACCTCGGGAATTTTTTTCCAATAACAGAACTGGATTTACAGATCTTTTCAACAGTCCAATTTATAGTGAAAAGTTTTTTTTCATTATTGCAATCTTCTCCTCTTTATGTAGAGGACACAGCTACTACATCACAACTGAAAAATACCAGAATACATCAATAAAGAAGGAAACTAGGTTTAATCCATGAGTTCAAGCCACAATGAAGATGAAATAAGATAAGGTGTGGTTTCACTTACAAACCACTTCACTTAATGACTATAGACTATTAGTTGGACGGGACCTTGGAGGTCTTCTAGTCCAACCTCCTCATCAGGTAGGAAACACTATACCATTTCAGACAAATGGTTGTCGAACCTCTTCTTAAAAACTTTCAGTGTTGGAGCATTCACAGGCAAGTTGTTCCACTGAGTAAATTGCCAGTCCCAACTATAGTCACTAAATGAGTATTACAAGATAGTTATACAAATGTACAAATGCAGTTACCGAACATTATACAAAAGAAAACCAGATAGGTGTAGGTATGTATGTATGTATGCACATCTCTGTGTGTGTGTGTGTGTGTGTGTATTGTCAGCCCTGGAGGCCATTTTTTCTTTTGGACCTTCAGGACTGCCACACTTATTCTGTGGGAAAGTGGGAGGAGGGTTGAATGGAGTTGGTAGAGTTAATTAGCCATAACAACATTCTTTTCTCTGAGAGTCAAGGACATTCACCCTGCACCTGGAGAGGCATGACTGGGAGTCATCTCCAGTTGGGGACAATGGATTGATTGGACCATGTGATGGACATGTGGGTGCAGGGGAAGGGATTTTGACTTTCTTTTCGATGGGGAAAACCCGGGAGCTTTCAGATTTGGGTTTTCCCAGATGTGCCAATATGACATCTCTAATAAAATGGAACTTTGAGGAACTGCTGGCCTTAGAGTCTTCATTAAGTCACTTGGAACCCTGATATATATACTGTGTTTGTGTGTGTTTGTGTGTGTGTATACACATATATACATACATATATACACACATACATACTATCCAGGGGTGAAATCTAAAAATTGTCCCTACCGGTTCTGTGGGTGTGGCTTATTTTGTGGGCGTGGCTTGGAGGTCAGG
>JANHFT010008282.1:7729-19463 GCA_032467955.1 Pseudoxenodon macrops | reverse complement strand
CTTTTGTTGCCCTGCACAGGAGAACGGAGCTGGAAAGCAGGTTGGTGGGGTGGGGAGGGAATGGGGATTTTGCAGTATCCTTCCCCTACCACACCCACCAAGCCACATCATGCCCACCAAGCCATGCCCACAGAACCAGTAGTAAAAAGATTTGAATTCCACCACTGCTTCAGAGCACATGGTAATGTGAACATTACACCTATTTGCAACTCTTTAGAACAGCTGCATCCTTTTCCAGACTTGCTCAGTTACTTTCCGCAGCTGCTTTGTAATCTCAGGACAAGATGCAGTTGTTTTACATAGTTCCAGATAGGTGTTATGTTTACATATTCATAATTTCAACATTGGAATTGAATCAGAAGTAGGAGCTGACCTCACTCCAGGGGACAAGATGTTCCAAAGGGCAGGAGCGATGGCAGAGTAAGCTTTTCTCCTGGACCCCACCTGCGGTATACCTTGGCCAATGGGGCCCATGATATGTGGGTCAATGGAGCCTACAGCATGTATACACAGATGGTAGATGAAATTCTGCTGACATAAGCTCAAATAATATGGAATGGCCCTCAAAGCAGCTCACTTATATCCATAATTTATACCTACAGATGCACCTAGACTTACAACAGCAAGTGGGACCCAAATTGCTAAGCAATGCAACAGTAAGCATGACCACATTGCTTAGCAACGGCAATACCAACATCTTGGTTTCTATCATTAACTGAATCCCATGGTCAGTAGGCAAGGCAACTTCTTGCTGGCTTCCCACAATCAAAGTCAGTAGAGGAGCCAGCAGGAAATTGCAAGTGTCAGGCCTGCAGACAACTATGGCTGCTACCAGGTGGGGGAGAAAGTAATGGGTTGGGGGGATACAGAAGAGAGTCAAAGAGAATAACTGAAGGCGCAATGGGTTTAGTGGGAGACATAGCATAGATTGGGGAGGGTATGTAAGCGTGCACAAGAGGCATGGCACAACTGGGGAGGGTATGCAAGAGGCATGCCATAGGTTGAGTGTGTAAGGGAATATGAGAGACATCACATGGGGCAGGAAGAATGCACAAGGGTACAAGCATGGGTAGTGAGGGGCAGCAAGTGCATCATGAGTGCAGGGAGGCTGAGGGAGAGTGTGTGAATGGTGGAGACTTATCCCAGGACTTGAGACCTTCCCTGCTGGCTTCCCCATTGGTTTTCTGAGGAAGCTGGCAGGAAAAATTGCAAATTATGATCATGTAATCACAGGCTCTTGGCAACCAAATGCCAAGTGGTAAATGCAAACGTGTTGCCAAGCACCCAGATTGCAATCACATGACTGCAGAGTTGCTGGGACAGCCAGAAATCTAAGGACATATGGAATGCTATAGCATATATGAACACATGTTCTTCATTCAGCCATGCAAGGAATAGAGAAGCAAACTAATTCTCTGCTTACAGTCACCATCCTGCAATATTGTTAATTGAACTGAAAGGAAAGTTTACCAGTTGAAGTTGCTTTTCAAGTGTGAGATTTAATGTACCATAATAAAATCATGGTTTGTTAAACCAAGGCTTATTAAATAAATGGCACTTTATTCTGCATTTGAGGCAGCTGAAACAATTGTTCACTTCATTGCTAGATGACTGAGCAATGCACTGCTAATAATTAGACATACAATTAAGACAAGCAAACAGGCTAATGTCCATCAGATGTGATGGGGAAACTTTAAGAAGGCGTATCTTACATTACAAGGGTAGGAAAAAAATCACTGACTTTCAGGAATTCTATCTTATTAATGGTGAAGTAATTACAGCAAAACACCACCTCCATTTCTCCACATTTTTATCCCAAGCCTCTCTCACACATTCCCAGGCTATTTTTATTTCCAGTGCTAGGTCATGCTATCACTATCATTATCATCCCCTGTTTCTCGCACTATGGAATTCACATTGGGAAAATGTGTTACCAAGAATGTTAAATTTAAGAAGGCAAGAGAGTCAAATTATAGTCTCTCACTACACTGTTCTAAATACAAATAAATCTTTTTCACAACTCTTAACTGCTGTAAATCACTGCAAATGCAGGGAAAGTACCTGTTAAATATATATCTGCTTCCCCACAGTTCAGATAACTGCAGGCTTGCTTTCCAATATCCTAAACTAGACAATGTTTCAGCCAAGTTAGGCTTACCGTTGTTATGATTACCTTTTAATTCTAAAACATAGTTACTAAATTATGATTTCTCAATTGTGTTAATGCATGGGCCCTTTGTTATAAAATATTCTCACACACTAATTCAGAATATCTTAGGCGGACTTCTCCTTGAACTCAATAGGATTGATCTTTGTTAAACTGTTTGCATCTGCAATCAAATCTAATCATGAATATTCAGAGGTAAGTGTCTTTATGCTCCATAGGATTTTCTTTAGATATCTGTGAAAATGATAGCAACCCGTGTCACATCAACATGAGCAATCCCCCCCTTTTTAATCACAAATTCACTTATTCTTATTAGAAGTAAACAAAAGATTAGACATGGTATATTACCAGAAACCAATCATCATAAGGCTCCCCCGGAATTACTTATGTAGGGCTTTACTTTAAGATGTGAATATTCATTTGAATGCTTTCCCAAGAAAAGAATATAATGTAGATCCTGTAAGGAGAACAGGTAATCCTCAGGTTACAACCGCAATTGGGACCAAGATTGCCACTGCTAAGAGCTGCAGTTGTAAAATGCAACATCTTAGCAATGACAATCCTAGCAGACCCCGTTGCCATCATAACTTCAGGGCACCCAGGTTGTTAAGTGGGAAGAGGCAGGAGTTCCAGGTAAAGACCAGCGTGGGGCCACAAGAAGGCGGGGGGAGTGCTCAAGAGGGGGGGACGTTGCAGCCCACCAGTGCGTAACAGTCAGTGAAAGAAATCCTTTAAGAAGGATCTGTCCAAATGGCTCATTTGAAAGTGGAGGTGGGAAGTTTCCACCTAAAGACTTGCAAGATTGATGCCAGCCATCCTAGGTAAACCAGACAGAAAACATGACAATACAAACTAATTTTACTTTATTGTAAAGCTACATTAATAGAATCTTGCAAGTCTAAAGGCACAAACTTTTCTTTTAATCGATTCATGAGGGCGGGTGCTTCCTAAATTTCTTTCTCTCTGACTGTTAATCCATTGGGGGCTTCTGCCTCTCCTGCCTGATTGTTTCCTAGAAAGCATCTCTTCCCCCATTTCCCCCCAAAGTCATTCATACATGCAGGAGGAGACTGCACTGATCAGGGAGGCCTTGGGAAGGCCAGTGGGGGACTCAGGGAAACAGGGGTGTTCCAGGGAAGAAAAAGCAGCAGGAATGACTTACCAAAGTTATTTGTCACCTTCCTTACTAGGTTCCCAATTGACTTTGCTTGTAGGAAGCCAGCAGGGAAAGTCACAAATTGTGATCATGTGACTGTGGCTCACTGCAATGCCAATCATGTGACTGTAGGGCTTTTGTAACAGCCAGAATTTTGAAGACTGGTCTTATGTCTATTTTTTCAGCACTGTGATAATTTTGAATGATTGATAATGAATGGACATGAACTGAAGGGTATCTGTGATATCTGTGGGACTGTTTTTCAATGGGCCATTAAGGCTGCTGACCTCTGACGATTCTGGTAATATATTTTCAGTAAGAGCTGCACATTTGGTGTCCTCTTTCTTTCTTGCAAGATAAATTAACTGTTGTTTTTAGTCAGTCTATGCAGAAAGTAGAAGAAACCCAACTATTTTCTGGCTAGTGGCCAAAAGGAAAAGAAAGAGTATACATTCAATGTTGGGAGGGAGATGGAATAATAAATCTGGTAGGAAATGGGTATTATATTGTGCTGAGGTCAAATGAATTTAGCCCAGGTTTGGTTAGATCTGACAATTTCCAAAGTCCCTTTCAACTCATAACAGACTATATTCCTACATTCTAGCTAAAATGGCAAATTTGTAGTATGATAAATGCATATAGGTATACTTGAGTTCAGTAAAGCAAATTCTAGTTGAAAACACAAACACATAGACACCATTTTGTGAATTTAGTGACAAAGAATAATCAAAAACCCTTTTGGGTAACAAACTCAGTGGTTAAATTGTTTCATAAAAAGCATCTAAACTGAACCATCCCCTTCAGACTTGTTATTTGAGCTGTGAAAGGATTACAGAAGAGGCTTAAGATGGTCCTTGCTTAATGATGGTGATTGGGACCAGCAACTCTGTCACTAACTAACACAGTGGTAAAGCACAATCCTGCATGGTTCAACATCCTGTGGACATGTGACCACTATTTGTGAACTATTAGCTTTCCCATTGACTTTGCCTGTTGGAAGCTGGCAGTGCAAAACATCACAAATAACAACGACGTGACTGTGGGATGTTGCACATGACTGCAAGGACTTTGCAATGGCCACAGCTAGAAGGAACAGTCTTGAATCCCCTGGTTTGATACCACTGTAACTTCAGTCCCTGAATGAGAACAACCTGTATTTATAAAACCATGGCTATCTGCAGATATGATGAAAAAGAAAGTCGAGATTGTGACCACAATGGTGAAGTAGAAACTCCATTTGTTTTTGTTTTTTAATGTCTAACACATTTTTTTACAACACACAGCTTACACCCCTGCCCAAAGTCCTGTGAGACAAAAATCTAATGTTTTGAAAGATGGTCTAATATACTGGCATTAGTGTATCAACTGATCTCTAAGAAATATCAGATGTTTTCAGAAGGCTTTCTGTTTCTAACAATGGTGACACAATATCTTATTTTATTTAGATCTAATTAGTTTCAAAACCTAAAAAAGGCCACTCACCTGTGGCAATCTGCCACCTTCAGGTTTTTAAAGGCAATTTGAGACAATGACTATTTGCTAAGTTCGCTGAGGACATTCCTCTAGATCAGATAAAGTAAAAGCTACAAGAATATTAAACATCGATATTTACATTTTGCCTTTTCCTCTCTACTTTTCAACCGCAAATAAACCAAACTATTTTTGTTGCTAGGTAATATTTGCAAGGGAGCTCTCCTACAAAACACAGATAAGATTAAGAGATACAAAAAAATTTAAGCTTATAACTGATATATGAATGTGAGTCTTTGCAAAATAATTTACCATAGAAAAAAACAGACTAGCTAGCATATATTTGTATTTATTATCTCCCATTAATTTTATCTAATTTAAAAAGAAGACAGAAAACAACCAGCACAGCAAACAAATAAAAACAGCCATTCCAACAAAAGGCATAGAGTTGACCAGCTAACCCCACCCTATACACATTTTAAGAAGAACAGTTGGTTGGTCTTCCCATTGGGTGAGAACAGAAAGAAAAATAGAAAATCCAACCAACCAATGCCCTAAAATGCTGCTGCCGTATAATGCTTTGTGCAGGCAGCAATACAGACAAATCTCTTGTTGATGTGCAGTGGGGATAGGCTGTGGGGATGCTACAATTTGTGATGGCATTCTTTCTGTGTCAGTACATTGCTTTGGATGGAAAGTCTTAGAAGGGACTTATGTGCACTCACCTAACCCTTACAAGCTTCCTCATGTGATGGTAACTTCAATTGCAGCAGACCTCCCAAATTCTGGAGAGATTTACCGGTATAACTAAATGATGAACCCCCTTTTCATATAGTGAAAAGAGGGAGTTGAGGAACTCAAGGGAACATATAGCCCTAATTTATTGGCTACACAATCCTGTGTAAAAATAATTTCAGTATAGGTCTATCAATGACTGTGAGAACACTCCCTTGAGATTTCTGGAACTCTTTATCATCATAGAGGTAGTTCTTGACTTACAACCATAATTAGGATCAGAATTTGCATCATAAATTGTTGTGGTCATAACAAGACTATTATAACTTGAGCCATCATTAAATAAACGGTCATAAGTCTAGGATTGCCTGTAGTCAAGATCCCATAGATCTTGTTATTCAAAAGAATAAATTCCAAACAACAATGGGTGAACAATTAGTACAACTCCAGTACAACAATTAGATTATTACATTTAAGAGTTATAAAGAAATCTAATAATCCTTATAAAGATTTACTTCTTTGCTAAAAGCCCCCCCACAAAAAAGAATAAAAATAGACAGTTCTAAAAGTATCCATTCCTCCCTCTGTTCCCTCTCAAGTTAACGAAAGTTTTTAACTGTTAAAGCAACACCTCCCAAAAAATACAGCACAATTGTTCATCAATATACCAGCACTGGTTTGACGCCAATCATGTTCACTAGAATTGAATGTCATTCCATGGAGTTGAACAGCAGACTGCCACCAAAACAGAGTACTCAAACAGAACTGAATAAATAACCTGCCTCTTCACTAAAACACCAGGGAATGACTGTTAGAAATTTCAGTTTTCTGTGGACTATTATTTATAAGTGTATTCTATAATAATATAACAACATGATTTTGGTATACAAACATACAAATATGGAAAGAAGTGAAAGCATGAATTACAGTCATGTTTCCTAGGAATACAAATAGCATTTCAGTTTGTGGGAAATTCTGTGCTTCTGCCATACCATGCAACCCCATTTGCATGTGTTTACAACATGTTGTACCATCCACCCTCTGGTCTTCCTACCCTCACACACAGTCTGCACCAGGCCTCCTAACCCCATTTCCAGCCTCTGCCAGCCTTCCCAGGCATCCCCCATCTCCTGCATCCCCCTGCAACACCTGTATGCACTTTACCAGGGACTCCTACTGCTTTCAATTTAAAGACCCAAATATCTTCAGCTATTGGGACTACTCAGACTGCTGTCCATAAACAATGTGGTCATGTGATGTCATACTTTACATCCGCATTACTTAGTGATAGCAATCCCAATCCCAATTGCTGTCATAACCCAAGGACTTCCTGTAAATCTTAGCAGCCGCTTTCTTAAACATGTTATACTTCCTAATTATTCCATCTGGCTGAATTATATAAATGAGTTAAGCCAAAGTATGTTTTAATGATAAAATCAAATAACAAAATAAGATTAAATTATTTGAAAATTATTTGTGGAAATCAACTATAGTGCTCATGAAAACCTAAAATTTACTGTTGTCTATACAAATGGACAATAACTTTAAAGGTTGCTGTTTGACACCTTATAATATGCACTCAGTCACTATCCATTGTGTAAGAGGTTCTTGAAGGCATATGAACAATTTTCTTGATTGTCTTCTCTACATGATTTATGTCATCAAGATCTAAGACCTTTTGATTAACTGTTTTCACCTAACTAGGAAATATCTAATCTGACAACAAATCAGAGAAGGCCTCATATGATATACTATAATATTAGTGGCCTTTCTGATTTCTGAAATTATTTAGGGTATTCACATGAAGACATAAGTACCTATGATATTTTGGGATGTTCTCCACTCCTGGAGTCCTCAATCAAACTTTATGTGTAATCACAGGGCTTGTTGCTATGACATAATCATAACTTTGTTTATGTTATGAATACTGAAGGCCACATTCAGTCTCATCTATTCTGGGATCAAAAGTACTCTGACTTATGACAAGCATTTTTAGTTTGGGTATCTGCTGTCGCAGCATAGAGAAGGAGGCAGAGGCGGGGGGAAAACCTTCAAGGACATGCTTTCTTTCTCATACGTGCAGACACTGCTTCTCAAACAAATGACTAAATATCAAACTGGCTGTAATACTAAGAAAGCAATTGGCTCTATCCTTTAATATTTTTCTTTACTCTAAAGCAAACATGTGTATCATAAATAGGATATTTTGTCATCAATGCACCGTACATAGTACGTAGTTCAAAATTTTATTTATTAATTTGCTTCATTCAAACCCTTCCTCTGCGTGTTTAAATTGTACTGCAGTTAAACAAATCCCCAGACTGAAATCCTAGCTATTACTCATTCTTCTGTCATTTACTATATGGACCCAAGGAGGGTTCCCCCCCCCACTTATATTGCTTGGTTCTCTGCATTTGTTTTGTGCTTGACAATACCTATATTTCTCTCCTTTTAATGAATTCCATGTATTTTTCTTTTTGAGATTATAAATCCCTTTCCCTCTGCAGAATATGAGGAACCGAATATAATTTCACAAAGCTTTTGCTTGAATTGGGCATAGTGTAACACAGGTTTTTAAAAATAAAAGCGTTTTTAATAAGAAAGGCCTTTGACTGGAATACAAGTTGGGTTTTTTTAAGTATTATTCAAGGTAACAAGAAAAACTTAATTTCAATTCTGAAGCAGATCTTTGAAGTATGTATTTAAAAAAATGATTTAAATTTTCCTTTTAAAAAAAAAAAAAATCCATTTCAGTCTCACCCTTGGAGCATTTGCTGAGCATATTGGCAGCAGCCCAGGCAAGCTTTAAATGGTTGAAATTGCCAAACAAAAATATCTGAAAATGGAAAACTGCTTTTCTGAAAGCCTTTCCAACTGCTTTAAGAAAACCAATTGCTGTGGAACAATATACATGCATTAGTACAAAGCCAGGAGAATGTTATTGTAAAGGACCCCAATGTCACCATGATTTGGAAGATATGATCAGTAAAACAGAGTGTTTTTAAAAACCCTTCTTCTTCTTCTTTCCTCTCTTTTATTGTCTGTATACTGTCCACACACTTGCCCAAAAAAAATATCAGCAACCTTTCAGGTCAGTTTTAAGTTCAAATTTCATTATTTCTTTGCACAATTAACCCAGCAGATATGCAGCAGCATAAATCATTTCTTTTTTTACACAGTGTGTGTGTGTAATTAAAAAAAACCATAAATCTATCTTTGTAGAATTGAATTATCAAGGGAAATCATAAAGTAAAGGAGACTGTAGTTGATGTGCCGGGAAACAATTAAAAGCAACAGAAGAACTAAAACTGAAGGATAAAGTAGAATAATATATTAAACTGGAATAGCATACTAAATTAGAATCATGCAATAATACCATTCATAATATTCATTAAATACTGGGACCCTTTTTATTTCAGTCCAATTCTTACTGACACTTGCTATCCTAGGCTATTTGTCAGCAATCAGTATCTGCCTACTGAATTCTGTCATCTGACTCTTCTATTACTAAACTTACAATTCCAGTAAATTATATTGTACTAGCCTATAGTTTGTGTAATCATGATTTAATGAAATGATTTAACAAATGATTTAATGGAATGATTTACTGAAAACTCCACAATGCATAATTCACACAACATTGTAATTCAGAACAGTCAAATTCTTATATATCACAAGAGTACTGTGTGAACTAGGTCAGAAATATGTGGAGACATACATCTGAAAACGTTTGCCCCAAATATGAATTCCAGGTGGTTTAGTGGAGATCATATAACAGTGACTGAGCTGTTCTCAATGCTGGTGCTAGACCTCCAAACAAGGTCTATAACAGCAGAAGAATGTATATTTCATGGTATAAAATGGAAATCAAATGGTATAACTGTGATCTATTACATAATTCCACAAGTTAAAAAAAACAGCAAGAGAAAGTAAATATTCTAGCAAGCATTTTCTGCTGAGCTTTAGTCTGTTTAGAAGCCTGTAGACCAACCATTTTGTGAGAGAAAGTCACACAAGGGACATATGTTGCCCTATGTGAGTTGAGCAGCTATATACATATTCTGAATAGATAGATAATACAAAGGAACAATTGATCAGGGAGCAAGCTCCAGTTTTGGATCAAGGGGAAACTGCTAACCTGTACTAAGATGTGCCTATATACTCATTCTTCATTGAATAAATGTATGCCTAGGTCTACACAAAAGCACAAACAGGCAAATTATATCCTGGTTTACTGTACTAAGTAAATCCTATCAATATATCACTGTTTTATTTTCCTGACTGTTTTTTTCCAAATTTCTGCACGCAGAGTATTTTGCAGTTAAATGTCTGTTAGGGCAGTCTAAGTACAGGTATTACTGCATTACATTTTTAAGGACATTGTTTACTGAATGACTAATGGTGTTTTATATATTTTAATCCCCTATGCCAGATGGACAAGCTTGGATGGTTTTCCAGAAACAACTGGAAAATCCTACCCTGCCTTTCCCATTATTTAAGTAAGGCCTGTATACAGTAGTGCCCAACTGAAACAGCTATTCTTTCCATTACATCTGTGTGCACATCTGATCTGATCTAAAAGATCAAAGGGAGGGGAAGCTACTGGAGGAAGAAAGTTTTACAATACTGTACACAGACTTGGATAGAATAGGGGGGAATGTTTTTTTTTCATTTATATCAAGCAAAGTTGGTGTGTCTGTACATATTTCAACTTAAATCTCAGAATAATAAGTTAAGGCAGTGTGCCTTTAATTTTTCTTGTGCAGTCTATTTTTACTTATTCGTTTATAAAATTTATAGGCCACTCATCTTAGCTCAAGGTATTTCTGGGAGTCTTACAAATATATTCTATTCTATTTACTTCCCACAACTTTCAACATGAATGGAAACAATGTACACATAATTGACCTCAGAAACATGTATAACATGAAGATATGATACTGTGTCATATAATAAAATGTGCTATGTATGCAAAAGTCTTACTAACGTTTTTTTCCTTCTTATAAGGTGAAACCAAGGCATCAAGTATTTCATTTTATGATTAATTATTATGTAATTCCTCATGTTATGTTACAGTATCTGTAAAAATGATTACTTCTAAATGAAATATAGGGGAAAGCAACTTCATGTAAGCTTTATCCTAATATTAGTATGAGGGGTTTTGAACGTTACATCATAAATGGTCAAACCTATCTTCATTATGGAGTGCATCAGACACAGGAAAATATAGTCCTCCAACATGAAGGATTAATGGGTATATATACCATGCCTTTCGAACTAAAAATGGAGGCAAGTGGTGAAGAAAATTTATATTTGGTGTATCACTATTAAACAGCTAATTTAATGGGTAAGTTGTACTTGCTGTTTGCAAGAGGTGAATTCAAAATACAATGAATCTCCTTTTTAACTTTTAAAAAGTTCTTCATTAGCTTTTCAAAACATTTTAGGAGCAGCAATCCCAGATATACATTAATTTCTAAGCAAAATTCATTAGTCCTCTGTAGATCTACTCGCAAGCCCTAGTCTGTTTCCATTCTCTATTTCTGTTTCCTTGCATTTCCTTACCTTTTTAATATATATCTCAGGAAATGCAGCTCTTTTTTTTCCAGATCAAGATAGAGATTGCAGTAGGAACTATTGGGAAATAAAAAGTGCTTTCATATACAGTATTTGCATCATATAAACAAACAAACCAACAAACCAGACAAACATACACTATCTTAACTGATTCCACTATGAAGTACAGCCAGGAATGATGGTGACTTCTTCAGATAGTCACAAATGTTCCTGAGCCCAGGGAAAGGGAACTGGAGTGAAAGTGACATGTATCTTTCCATTTTCTACTTACCAGTTTGTTGTTTTTCAAGTTTGCCTTGTGAATGGGAGGAAGCTTTCCCCCCCCCCCCATTTTTGTGAGATGTATGGGATATAATTTTTAAAAAATTCCAGGATAGTGTTTCTCTTTCCTCCTCAAAGATAAAAACATGATGCCTATATCAAGAGATGGTTTAGAATTTACTTTCCCTTCCCCTATTCTGGTCATCACAGCAACATGCAACCACAATTACAGCTAGTGGGAAAAGAACCTGGTTGCTGTACTACTAGCAAGCTATCCTTTCAGCACTACAGATAGGAATATAAATAGAATAGAATAGAATAGAATAGAATAGAATAGAATAGAATAGAATAGAATAGAATAGAATAGA
>JANHFT010008280.1:21949-43222 GCA_032467955.1 Pseudoxenodon macrops | reverse complement strand
TGACAGTTAGAACAATTAATCAGTGGAACAATTTGCCTCCAGAAGTTGTGAATGCTCCAACACTGGAAGTTTTTAAGGAGAGATTGGATAACTACTTTTCTGAAGTAGGATAGGTTTCCTGCCTGAGCAGGGGGTTGGACTAGAAGACCTCCAAGGTCCTTTCCAACACTGTTGTTCTATTATAATCAGAGAGAAAGATATCCAAACTGGTGTCTTTCCTGCTATAGGTAATATTATAGCAATGATTATTTTTGGAAGTATTTGTAGATAAATGTATTTGGGAATCATTGTCAGAAAATGTTGTACTCAACTTTCATGGTTCATTGGAGAACAATGAAAACTGAAAGGTCAGGGGGAAAATATGTGAGGAAATAATTCAAATTCAGATTTGCTATTATAAAGCCTTTCAGAAAATGCCAGAGCAAGCAAATCATGTGTGAAAACTAAATTTCATGTTTTATTAATACACTGTCTGCTACTTGTTATTCTTTATTTTCTTCATGTGTATTAAATGCTTAGTAGATATTCATTCAAGAAGTTTGCAAAGCAAAAATGTGCTCCAGAAATATCATAATTCAGTTCCCTTAATTTTTGTGTTGTAGCTAATTAGAATAAATGCACTCTTTGAGAAGATACCTTCCCTCTCCCCCAAATATTTGAGAAGAGACTGGAAAAAATGCAAACCCAAGTTATTTTGCAACTTGAAGCACAGCCTGTGGCCAGTATCTTTGAAGTCTTTCTACATAATAGAAATTACTTACTACCCACAACCAAGCCTGAGTTTGTTCATTCATCTGCTTCTCTTTCCCCATGGTGCTTGAAGCATATTGTTTATCCTGCTGCTTGCTAGGTCTGGCTGTGTTTGGAAATGAAGATAAATAGAATTAGAAGAGCTTATTTACTACAAGTACATTGTAGCCTGGTGAAGAGGTCAGAGCAGCACATACACAGTTCCCAGGTGTCCTTTCTAACAGGTGGCTTTAAAGGCCTGTGTATTTGTGCAGTGGAAAATGGAATTGGGGGTGTTAAGTTAAAGAATTGCATGCCTAAACACAAATTAAACACATTCCCTTGTTAATTATGTTACTTTTTTATGTTATTTGATTAGTCTAACATAATTAACAAGGTGGGAAACGAGATGCATTGCTACATTTCCCTTTGATTTTCCAGAAATGTCTGAAGTTAGCAATAGCATATACCAAACCTGCCATAAAGATTCTGATTTTTATACTTACTGGAGTTAAGCTCTACTGGACAACTTAAAAAGGAGGGGTGGAGTGAAGAAAAAGGAGAGGGAGGGGGATGATGAATATTGTAAATGTAGAAGGAGTAGAAAGATGGAGAAAAGTCCCTGTCATCTAGTCCCTGTTAATCCTCCTCACTGATAATATGCATTTTCTGTTTGACATTGAATTTATAAGGATAATGGCTTCTGCCCTTGTATTAGTGACAGGAACTAGCTTACATATTTTATTTCAGTTAAATTAGAAGCAAGTAGTAGAAGACCCTACTGCAGGTAATGTTAATGTTGAATTCCTGAGAAAAACAGTACATGGATATGTGACAAACCTAAACCTAGCTCATTCTTAGTATTTGGCATTTATAACTTTTGTATTTGGCTTCAATTACTAAATCTTGCAGTTCTTGTGAAACAATCAGTGGAAGGAGAATAACAAAATTAATCAGGGGTGTAAAACTCAAGGCCCGCACACCGGATCCGGCCCTTGAGGTGCTTATATCTGGCCCACGGGGCCACCCTGGAAACAGCAAAGGACTGGCTCATGGTGCCTCTGCCAGCGAAAATGGAGCTCCGTTTTTAGCTGCAATGACTCCTGCAATCCTCTGCCAGCAAAAACAACTCTCTGCCAGCGTGGCCCTGCCAAGCTCCGTTTTTGTTGGCAGAGCATTCAGGCCACCACAGGCGCCTACGACATGAGTGATGTCAAGCTGCCCTCCCACCCTAGCCATGCTCACCTGTTCCCCAAGATCAAACACAACCCTGATGCAGCCCACAATGAAATCGTGTTTGACACCCCTGAAATAAATGGATCACTGCTGTAACTACCAGCTATAACGTTATTGTTGTAATAATCATGCTCTTCATTATTGTAATTGCTACAGATGTTTTTATTCATATTTGTGTAGTGATAAACTCTGTAACAGCTTCTATTTTAAAGAAGAAAACTTCTATGGATTGCAATGGTACTTCCACTTTTATTCTTTCATTAATTTTTTAAATCAAAAACACCTTAAAATAATCCTATTCAGCTCACTCAGATATTTCCCTCTCATGCACTAATTGATTAAGCATGAATAAGGCCAAGTAAATTGCATATTATGGCTTTTTTGAGCAAATTAATTTCTAAGCAGGACTATTTTGAAAGTTTGATTATACCTTTCAAATGTCTTAATTTTGCTTTATGGCTTCTATCAAATCAAATTGAGTATATTACTAAATGTTCCCCTTTTATTTTCCAGTCCACCTAAACCAACTGTGTTTATTTCTGGTGTAATTGCAAGGGTAAGTCCTCATTTTCAATAATTTTCAGCTTTTCACTGTGAAAATATGAATTGCAAATGTCTGCTACATTTTTAATCAATGATTTTCCTTACCAAGGATGTTGTTTTTGTTATACCAGATAACATAATTCAATTGTGTAATTCCCATTATCTTGAAAAAGAAAATTACTTGTTTATTTAGGCTTTTTAATAGGATGTGAATTACCTCATGAATTACACATTTAAAAATACTGTTAGTTGAACTGTAACTCACTTTTTTATTTTTTACAATTTCAATCCCCCCTGTCTTTGTAAATGTTTTCAGGGCAATGTATGCCATTAAAACATTAATAGACTGAATAGAAAACTGGCAGCAATAAAATTATCAGGTTTACAGTTAAAGTTGGAAAATGAAAAGTAAAAATATGCATATTGGAATATGAAGGAAAATAGTTTATATTTTTCAAAACTTAGCTTGATGTCCTGAAGGGCTGGAAATTTTCTAGCTTGGGTTGTGAAACTAATAGAAATATGGTAATGTTTAAAGGTATATTTTGGGAAATATAACAAAGTGAATTATAGGAGAAGCTTTTTTTCAAAAACAAGCAGTCTTGTAGCATCTTCTGGGCCCCTAAATCTGTTACATCCTTATAGCATAAGGATGTTGACTGAAAATAGCTTGTAAAAAACACACCAAACATCTGAAATGTACCAGGAACAGACAAATTACATTAGATTGTACAAATATAACTTATTTACATAACTACTCAGCAAATAAAACTTCTGAAGTGATTGATTTTTCTTGCTTATAATAAACCCAGGCATGACTACAAAATCATATATTAGCTTTTTAAGTTATACTTCAATTTCCTTCAATGTATTTACTTCAAATGCAATAAAGCTTCAGTTTCAGGTGCAAATATTAAGCACACTTCAATTTCAACTTGTGTTTCCAAAAGCCCAGCAGACTGGAAGTTCAGTGGCCAATATCTGAAAAGACTTTACTGAATGTTATAGACTTTAATGGATTTAGAATTTGCAGTATTTACTGATTCATTCAGGCATAATTCCTATTCTAAACAGTTCCCACTACTCTAGTATTTATTTATGGAGGCTGAAATTTAACAAGTCCAATAATCTATTACAAAGATACCTTATGGATTTCTAATGGGCTCATGCTGCTATACACTAGCGTTTTGAAGCATAAGTGCTTGGCAGACAAGGTGGGACAAGAATTTGATGCATGCTGCTTAATGAGCAAGAAAAATCAAACTTTTACAGGGTTTGCAAAGCTGACTAAGTATTAAGATCTGCTAGAAGGATTGATAAATGCTGCTTACATAATTAGAAAAATCAAACCTGGCAGCTTCTTTCCCCAGGAATTGTGACACTGTCTAGAAACTAGAAGAATTATGCTTAGATTCACTGATGAGTGAAATCAGCTTGCTTTCATCAGCATCACATCTTAAGTTTGTCATTCCTTGACATCATTACTGTTGAGGGAAACATGTAAAGGCAGTTTATTCTAAGCTCAACAGTATTCTAAACAGCAGTGAGTGCGTGCGTGAGAAAGATTTTTACTAAAGTGATTTCAATAGTTAACAGAAACAGTGACCTCAAATATAAATGTTCATTTCCCATTCCCAAATTCAGTCATTAACCAGAATTCTGCTACCCAAATACTTGTCATGCTTAATATAGGAGGATGCCACTGTGACCTTCTAAAAATCTGCAACAAGATTTGAAGGATGTTGTAGCCCATTTAAAGTTACCGGTATATGTGCAGATTCAAAAGTTCGTAATTCCAAATTCTAAGAGTCTGAACTTCTGACAGAAAACCTTTATTCTTAAAAAGTGGGAGAGACTAATTGTTGATATGTCTGTGTGATGTTTTTAATACTGATGTGTTTGTTCTTTAATCAGGGTGATAAAGACTTCCCTCCAGCTGCAGCACAAGTGGCCCACCAAAAACCACATCCCTCTATGGAAAAACTTCCTCCCCCACAACATGTCAATCAATACATCCATCAGCCCCGTAAATGAATTGCCTGTCCCAGACCAGCCGTGGTGTTTTGCAAATGGAAAGATTAAGAGATTTCTGCTACCAGATCTTTTAAAAATGGGTATCTCCTGCTTTTGCCTTAATTCATGGTTTTAATGGTTTTAATGAAGGGGAGGGGAGACTAGAAAGAGGGAAAATCACTTAATTTGTTCCCAACTGAAAAACAGAGTTTTCTGTACTACCAGTGAAAAATGTTACGTTCAAAGCAATGCAACACACTGCGGATAGTTTAGGTTAGTAATTTCTTGGAATAATTATTTTAAGCTTTTTCTATTCTTGGGTATTGGCATTCCAAGAACATGTTAAGGAAGTTGTAATGACTTATAACTTTTTCTTGCTCTTTTCTAATGAATTTTTTTAAAAAATATGTGTGATTCAGATTTCATTTGGATTGTTCCTGTTCTTTTCTTAAATGTGTTTCAGGAAGAACTAGCTGCTTTTTTTTTTAATGAATAATCTGAAATGACAAAATTTCTCTTGCAATATGTCATCTTTTAAGAGAATGATCCTGCAGCTCTGGCAACATAGCCAAATATTCTGATTATAGCCTGATTCTCTGCATTTCTTTCCAGATTAATAGAAGAATAAGCAAAAAAATAAAAGATTGTATAGATCTGCTTGTTGCTTAATTTTTAGATACTCCTGAGGTTTTGGCACTTTTTCACCTTTTCAAAATGGTTTGTACATATGCAGGAATCAGATATGCAGTCTTTCCTACAAATAAAACTGTCGATTACGGTACATGGAAAGTTGGCTGATATGTTTTTTTCCTTGGAATCTGTATGTGCAAGTAGTTCTTCAATAAACATGAGTGAATATTCAGGTTTAAAATGCCCTGTGTGTACCTTACAATCCTATGGGTCATATTTAATTATTGCAAGTTTGATATAGTTATACACTGATAACTAAAGTTTTGTGCTAGGTGAATCTGGTGAAAGCTGAAGTAATGTATGTTCATGTTTTTCATAGCAAACAGAACAAAGGCCAGCTCTCATGTAATAAGCAATCTCAGATTTCAGATTGCTGCTGAAAAATCTGTCCCTTTGTTTGTCAGATGTATCTGTTACATTCAGTGGAAACTAGGTGAGCAGTAAGACACATATCTGAATGCAAACTTGCAGTAGCTATATGTCAATAATATATTTGCTGAACTGGAAAAGAAGTAAACAATGTAAGCTACTTAATGAAAGCTGGTCATGCATACACTATTGCAGCTGCCTAATTTTAAAACCATTCCGTTTCTATATAACCAAATTTCCCTTACTTTGTTATAGGTACTTTCATTTGTAATTGATTAAATTACACTACATCCCTTTTCAATTTTCAAACATGATTTTCAGAAAATTACCTGTTAATGTATCATTGTTATAAGTGTTTTCATTCCTTTTGGGCTTAGAGAAACCATTTACTTTTAAGGACCACATGAGAAAGTGGTAAGAAAACTTTTCTGGAAATGTTGCTAAATAAGAATCTGTAAGTAGGTTATTTTGAAACAGTAGAAAATCACAACAGGATCATCCTGTTTTTCTTCCACATCATTAGTAATAGATAAGACACTGACCACAGAAACTTCACAAAATAATAGTGTTTATTTTCTCAAGGTATCATATATACTGTTTGGTTTCTCCAGCTCGGATGCTTCTCACTTTGTCATTAATCAGATAGGAATCCCAGATAAATCCCACCTTCATACATGAACAAATATTTTTATTATAGTTACTGACCAGAATTGCAAACAAAAATTATTTAAAATAAAAATAAAACAAGATAAAATATTACAATTAGTGGATTTGTTCATGGATAATCAAAGTCTGCCTAATTTTTCCAATATAAGATTTAGCTATATTCAAGGAGACGGAATCATACTGCTCTGGTAACAAGAACTACAGATAAAAAAGACCAGAATTTCCTGGGTATTTTACCAGATAAGGAGTTATAAGGCAAGTCCTTGTAGAGGGTATATTAGAGCTCGACATGAGCTGTAGTTTCAACAACCCCTTGTCCACAGGGGCAGAATCTCAGCTCATAGAGGACTTTTTTGTATCAGTCCTCCAAAACACAGCCCTATTGTTGAACACTATGATAGATATCCAAGAAATATACCACTGTGTGTGCCTGCAATCAAAGAGACTATATAAGCAGTTGAAACTCCACCTAGCCAAATGTAGTTTATCAGCCATATAGAGTAGCTCTTCAGAGATTTTATAAATCTGGTTTAGCTGCTTGCCTGCAGGCCATTCTATATGGCTAGTAAATTCTATATGGATTAAAGATTGCAGAAGTGCTTAATTACTCCCAACTTCCAAAAAGTCTAATGAAAGTTAACAACATGGTGTGGATTTATAAAAGCCTGGCAGTGCAATTTTTCACTTTTCTCCTTGGAAACAGTCCTATTTATTTAAATGTGTCTTGTTCCATGTAAGCGGATGTAAGATTGTATTAAACTAACTGAACTTCAATTGAATTACTGTCAAGGAAAGCCTAATTTACCCAGTTGGCTATTAGAACCTTCTGTGCAATGTAATCATTGACATAACCATATTATGTTAAGTATAAATAGTCTTCTCTTTAGAGAACATGTAATGTTTTTTGGGTTTAAAACATGATAATGCAATTACAGCATTAAGTTTATAACTTGCTTAGTAAAATTTGAACTTTGCTTTAAGAATTAAACCAGAAAAAAATGAAAGTTAGATGGATGTTGAAAATTTCAATATCCTATAAGAGAAAAAGCAAAAAATTCCAAGGTAAGTTAATGCAAATAGGTAATGTAGTAGCAGTTAGAATTGAAATACATGTAACTTTTACAGTAATCACACACTTTAATCTGTTAGCATTTGTAATACAAAAATAGCTTCTTAATAGGCATTGGAGTGGCTATCCATTGTGATATGCAAAAAGATAAACTAACCAATTTCCCAGATAGGACAATTAAACAAAATTCCCAAACAACTCTTATAGAACAGATAATTCTGTTCTTATTCTGAGGCCATGGACTCAACAGATAGGATAAAAATCTAGTCTTTGCATACTCTTCAGTGAGTTAGGTCTCTTAGCTTGAGTGCTCCATCCCAAGCAGGCAGATATCTTTCTTCAACATTGGGAAAGTTGCGATAATAGGAGTTTCATAGGAGTGCTAATGCCAGTGTCCAACTTCAAAAAACAAACTATCCCATTAGAAATATTTTATTGGATGTCAGAATTTACATCCCAAAAGGGGAATGAAAGGAACGTTGGCTTACCTGAACCTTTCTCTGTGCGCTGCAGGAGAGTCCAGGCAAGGGTTAACTTCTGTTGTATTGGCCAGGGACTGAGTTAAACATATAAATAATCAGATAGAAATCAGAATCAGATGAGTAATTCTACTACATTGACAGAACTTTGCTTTTTCCAAAGGGGAACTGGACTTTTAATTTTTTTTCTTTGAAAATGTTTCCCTTCTCATCCAGAACTGAAGAGGAATACTGGTCTACAGTATTATGTAAAAGGTCTTTTCTGATAGGAAATTATATTCTAAATCAGTTACAGAGTCAGTGAGTTGGAATCACAGTTTGATAGCTATTTTAAGAGGAAATGATATGTTGCTGGAGCTTCTACTGAAATTACTGAGCAATCCAAAAATTGGGGGCAGCAAAACTACAGTCCAATACAAGAAAATGTGAATACCTTTTAAGATTATATATTTCTGAAGCTGCTCAAGCAAGTTTTCTGTTTTGTTAATTGGGGAAATATTTAAAAATGGCATGGCAGCAGGAGTAAAAATTAACTTTAAAAAATCAAACCTTAGTTTATCTACTGGTCTCAAATTTTAAATTCCAAAACACTTCTAAAGTGGGCACTAAAATTGCTAATTCAAAAAAAACTAAAATTGTGGCACTTATTGAACCAACATATATAGTGGTACCTCAGGACTCCACTGCTACAAAACCATCAAATTTGGTACTCAATGCATTTTGATGGACAAATGTCATTCTGGTACTCGTCATTTGGTACTCAACGTGCTGCTATAGGAATGGGAACTATCACAGAGGGTGGACAGGAAAGCGGGCATACTGGAAAGGTTGCTGACAGGAAAAGAGACGGACAGGAAGTCCTTCCTGGCCTAAACAGGGTCACATGGTAAGTCACATGCTGTGTTCAGTACTTATCATTTTAGTACTTGTTATGCCTCCTGGAACCAATTAATGAGTACCGAGGTACCACTATATTGGAGAAAATTACATCAATAAAAAAGGATTCTACTTCCTAAATTACTATATAGCTTTTAGACTGCCAGTTTCCATGACAAAGGAAATTGTAATTTATAAAATGTATTTAACAAGGAAATGTCATGTATAAATTGAAAATTATATTGTAGTACCTCAAAAGAGCAGTTTAACATAACACTACATTTTATAGCCTTTCAATAGAAGCATATTGCTTTTATTATGTTGAAAGTCCTATTTAAAAATGGATACAATAATCACATTTACATAGTTACGTTCTGGGTGTAATCCATTTTAATGAGAAAATTATTAAACTGCCAGGCGGAGAAAAAATATTTTTTTGAAGTGTATTATTTAAATCGGATGAAAATGGGGCCCAAAATTAGCATAATGCCCTTCCCTAAGAATACACCAGTCTTTACCAGTGAATTAAGAAGTAGGGTCAGCCTTTTGAGATAGATGAAGTCTGGAAGCAAGACACCACAAGCACTACTGGAAGGATGTGAGGGCAATCTGGCTGTGATACTATTATAACTCTATTTTATTGATAAAGGGCATAATAAGAATTCTGAAAGCCTGACAGATTCCTTCTTCGTTCTCTTACACCAAAGCAAATCAAGATAGATCAATCAAGCTTTTTTCCTCACACTCTCCTCTCTTCCAGCACTGCACTGGTTTTTAAGCCAACAGCTGTTGAATTCATTCTTCAAAGCCATCTCCAAGGTCCTCTACAGTTGGAAAGAAACAAATGTATACAGATTTAAAAGCCTGATCACTCTCATTCATTCTCACTAACAATTTAGGGTTACATTAAATACAATATGCAAACTCTGATTCTAAAACTAATACGTTAAAAATATTGTGTTTTATCACTGGCTAAAATTAATATGAATAGTACCTGATAAAGATCTCTGGAATGCAAATCTGGATTTTAAACCATGAATGGGGTATAAGAGTTTGGGAAAAATATATAAAATAGAAGTGCTCTATGGAGGCAAAAACTTTAAGATGCATTTCCAGAAGAAAAATAACTGACATTTTCAATAAAAATGTGAAAAATCTATACTCAAGGATTATTACAAGACATGAAACTACTAAAATTTTCTGTCACATTTGTTAGTGTCCACACATCCAACACTTTTGGAAATTAATATTTTAGTTAGTAAAATTAAATAGTAATTTAGTTTTATATCCTTTGTGTAGCCTGTTTAGTATTCAATATCCTATATGTTAGTATACATACACACACACACACACTTTTCCCAATATATATCTAATACTCCTAATTACTCAACATATCTCATACTCCTTTCTCCTATTTCCTCACAACAACAATCCTGTGAAGTGAATTGGGCTGAGAAAGAGTGACTGGCCCAAAGTTAATCAGCCAGCTCTCATGGCTAAAGTAAGACTAGAACTCACAGTCTCCTGGTTTCTTTAATATATCTTAATATCTAGCTAATCTTAGAATACAGGATAATAGAATAGAATAGGATAATTCTTTTTTGACCAAGTGTGATTGGATACACAAGGAATTTTATCTTAATTTGTGAACCTTTATAAAAACTTCCTTTGTACTAAACCTTGTAATTTGAGTTTTAAAAAATAATCTTAAAGGGCTTTTCTACATCTAATGATACTAACGCCTGATTCCAGTTTTACTGAATGTACATCTAATATATAAGATTGCAATATAATATTATCCAAAGTTTGTCATCATTTTATAATGCCAAATTGCACAGTAACAAAGTAATATCTACATGCTCAAAATTCTGGCAGATTCTCAATATTTAACCAGAAGATTAGGCAACAGTTGTACAATCGGAGAATTTTCATCAGTCTTCAAAATTGGTAACTGAAGCCTCATTGAAGGAAGCTGGAAAGTTTATTTCAAAAAGCATCTTCAACAATAGAGGAGAAAATAATTTTATATGTATTATACTACTGAACAGTATAGTCACTATGACCTGTTTACATATGCTTAATAATATCTATTTTGCCCCTGAAAGGATAGAGATGCCACCAGATAAATAGCTTAGGTATGTGTGACTTACTAATTTATTTAAAATATTTATATAGTCACTCATATCTGGGTAGCTCCAAATCAACAGTTAAAAATATCAAAATAATTTTGAAAACAACATCAAAATCATTAGCACATTTATCTATTCAGATTACCTAAAATACAAAAAAGTTAGTGAATTTTAAAAATAACTAGTCTCTTTCTCAGTAAATTTTAACTCAATTTTATAAAGTATAAAAAAATAAAGCCTTGCTTATTAGATCACAGTCATTATATAGTTTCCTAAGCATCCATAATAGTACAAATATTATTATTTTCTGTTTTAATCAGGAGGCCCATTGTCTACTAGGTCTTTAATCTGAATATACTGTATCCTTTGATTGAATATTTAGGGAAAGGCTGAGGGTACATCCACTATCACTAATTACTTTTATTACGATATATTATATGAAACACATGAAGTATACTATTCTCAAAGGATTCTCTGATCCATGCTAAAAGATAAATAAGGTCATAGGTTTGTCCTTTTTAAGCTTTTTCAAACTGATTTCACCTTCCACTGTCAGCAAATACTTACATACCTTAATAGACTGGCAATACAGCTCTTTTATCTTCGATTTTAGTTGGCTTGAGGCATTGTCTGCAAACACTAGCATTTTATTGCAGCAATAAAAAATCAGATATCAATTATTCCAAAACTAGCTTTCTTTATTGAGAAGCGCATTAATTATACTCCTAATTAGTAGATTAAAAATAGCATAGCAAAAAAGATAAGGATTCCATACATGTTGGAAGTATCAAGCGCAAATGAGGAAAGAAAGAGATTATAAAAGGCAGGAATTAACTGTCATGCTTACAAAATAATGCAGAATTCAGGGAATTAATGTCCCAAGGCCACAGAGAAATAAAAGTAGTACTAGAAGCATAGATTTTACCTGAAGTTTGGATGATTTTTCCCAAAAATCAATTTGAACAAGTTTATCGAGATTCTCAGTCATCGAGGTCATGGTTGTCCCAAAGGTGCTTTTTCAAGAGGCAACTGGACTTTCTGGTTTTTTTCTTTTTTTTTTCCTAATCATGTTTTGTTTTATTTTTATCCCCCCAACTCCCAACACACAGCTTACAACATCAGTTGTCAGAGTACAACTGTTTGGAGATTTGCTCAATCCTGTTCTAATTGAAACCAGGGACAAGTGCAAGGTTCTCCCTAGTTTGTCCAGGCGATTATCGGCCAGCCCCTTATTCCCAAAATTGGTCCTTTCAGGGTTCAAAGGGCCGATTTTATTACCCGCATTCTCAATGAACCTCCTTCCCCAGACAGGTTCCAGGATAAACAGGGAAGGCAGGGACAGAGAGGCTCCTCCAAATGATCCTTCCAGGGTACTAGGGGGTTGACCCTTTAGGCTCTATAAATGACTGCTTCAGCAATCCTACCATAGGAGGATGTCTGGCACTTTTTTCCAGCCAGTGGGATGCCACTACAAATGGGTCAGGGAGATGGTCAGGAACAGCCTTTCCCTGGAATTCCTCTCCATGCCCCCAAGTCTGTTTATCCGCTGTCCGGTCTCCAGGGACCAGACCATGATTTCGGCCATACAATACCTGCTAAACATTCAGGCCATCCAACTGGTAACACAAGGGCAGTGCAGACAGGGATTCTATTTGCATCTGTTCCTGGTCAAGAAAGCCCGGGGGGGATGGAGAGCAATTCTGGACCTCAACTCCTGAACCGTCACATTGTTTACTGGCAGTTCAAGATGCAGTCCCTTTTAACCATCCTGGAAGGCATGAGGGAGGGAGATTTCCTCACATCTGTGGACCTGATGGAGCCTTACCTCCACGTCCCTATCCTCCCCACCAACAGACAGTACCTCCGCTTCCATTATGCAGGAAAGCATTATCAGTAGCGGGCTCTTCCATTCTGCCTGTCTTCCACCCCCAGAGTATTCACAAAGATAATGGCAGACCTAGTGGGTCATCTCAGGACGCTACTGATAAGGGTCCAGATTTACTTGGATGACATCCTTATTCTGTCCAAGTCGGCTTGTCAGGCCAGGTCAGACCTGAACACCACATTACAGATGCTCCGAGATCACGGGTTTTCAATAAATCTACCCAAGAGACATCTGATCCCCACCACTTGCCTTCTCCACCTGGGGGCGATCATCGATATGGTGGAATCGAAGATGTATCTCTCACAAGAGCGTCAAACCAGTCTCTTGGCGGGCTGCATCATAACAGAAGGATCCAGCTCCCCACTGCAACTGTCTCAACTACTAGGCAAGATGGTGTCGTGCTTCTCCATCGTTCCTTGGGCACGGCTCCACTGCAGGATGCTCCAGTGGCTCCTTCTTCCATTCCAAAGGTCCCTCAGGAGCACGTCCTTGATCAGACTTCAGGTACCTCTGGAAGTAACCCATTTCCTCAATTTGTGGACCTCCAGGGCAATTTCTAGGGGTACCAGGTTCAGGGAACCAACTCGTCTAATCTTGACAACAGATGCCAGCCTTTTCGGCTGAAGGGAGGCATCTCCAATCAGGTATGGCACAAGGGCAATGGTCCCAGGAGGACCTGGAACACAACATCAACTGGTTAGAACTCAGGGCGATCCATCTGGCCCTCCAGTCATTCGAGAACGAAGTATCAGGGCAGGACATATTGGTCCTGACAGACAATGTGGCAGCCAAGGCCCATGTCAATCACCCAGGAGGGACACAATCCAAACAGCTGATGCAGGAGGCCGGATGACTGGGTCTCTGGGCCGAAACACACCTTCGATCCATCCGGGCTGTCCACATTTCGGGGGCAACGAACACTCAGGCAGATTGGCTCAGTTGATCGTCAATAGACCAGGCAGAATGGCAGCTAGATCCCTCGCTGTTACAGGAAGTGGTGCAACGTTTTGGCAACCCATTGGTGGACCTGTTTGCCTCCAGGCACAATCACCAACTTCCGAGATTTTTCACCAGGTTTGAAACACCGGGAGCAGAAGGAGTGGATGCCCTTCGCAGTCCGTGGCCATCGGAGCTGCTTTACATGTTCTCTCCTCTGCCCTTGATTCCGAGAGTCCTCAAGAAGATGCTGAAGGAGAGGGCCGAACTCATCCTCCTCGCTCCTCATTGGCCCAGACGGCCCTGGTTTGCGGATCTGATGAGCTTATTGGTGGTTCGGCCCTGGAGAATTCCTCAGAGCAGGATCTTTCTCAGCCAGGGGGCTGTGTATCATCCGGAACCTCAGTGGCACCAACTGACTGCCTGGCACTTGAGTGGAGCCTGCTGAGGGATGACAAATTTCCAGCTAGCGTCATCAGGACCCTCCATGCCTCACACAGGGTGTCTACAAACCGCATATATGATGCCATGTGGAAGGCTTTCTGTGAGTGGTGCTCCAAGAAAGGGCTTATTCCTACGGATGCATCCATCATTGATATTTTAGTTTTTCTACAGGACAGGTTAGAGAAAGGCTTATCCCCCTAACACCCTTAAGATGACTGGTAGCGGCTCTGTCTATGATCCTTTCAGGGGACACTAAACAGCCCTTGTCCCAGCACCCCTCAAGGGGGCCACTAACTTATGGCCCCCTGTAGTTCATAGGTTTCCCACCTGGGATGTCACCAAAGTATTGGATTCTCTTACTAGGGATCCATTCGAACCCCTCAGGGAAGTTAGTCTTAGTTTTCTTTCTTACAAGGTAGTGTTTTTGGTGGCTATCACGTCTGCAAGATGCATTTCAGAATTGGCAGCCCTGACAGACAGGGAAGATCTATGTGTATTTCATCCAGAGAGTGTTGTTTTACGCCTTGACCCTTCATTTATTCCTAAGATAGATTCATGGTTCCACAGGGCACAGGAACTGGTGCTACCTAATTTCTGCCCAGCACCAGTTCATTGCTTGGAACACTCCTGGCATACGCTAGATGTTCAGAGAACTCTACGCATCTATGTCAAGCAAACCATCTCTTTCAGGCGGACGGAATCCCTTTTTGTTTCTTTCCAAACTAGTCATCTTGGGCATAGGGTTTCATCAGCGACCATTGGCAGATGGTTATGAACCTACCAGAGTCAGGCATTGCCTACCCCTAGACACATAACCGCTCATTCCACCAGGTGTATGGCCACTTCTGCTGCTTGGTCTACACAAGCTTCCTTGGAGGAGGTCTGCCGGGCAGTTACATGGTATTCCCCCTCTCCATTCATTCGCCATTACCAGCTGGATGTTTTTATGCCTTGACTGAGGTGGCATTTGGCAGGTGGGTGCTTCAGAGAGTCCATGCTGCCCAGGGATCCTCGGACCAGGACAGCCCCCCCCCCAATAGGACAGCGGCTTTGGTATGTCATATGTACCCATTCCTGCCTGCTGTCTCCACCACTATGGAGAAGGGGAGTTGGTCTTACCTGATATGCTCCTTCTCGTATAGGTGGAGACAGCAGCCAGTCCCTTTCTTTCTTGTCCTTCTCGAATCCTGGGCATAGGGAGTGTAGGGGGTAGTGTGATAGGAGTTTCTGTTTTTTCAGCTCTACACTTCAGTCTGCGTCAATGCTTTCATCTAAAAGCAGGAAGGAGAGTAGGAAGGCGGAACAAAAGGATTGCAGACTCAGTCCAATAGGCTAACAGGACGGAATTAACCCATTCCTGGCTGCTGTCTCCACCTCCACGAGAAGGAGCATATCAGGTAAGACCAACGCCCCTTCTCACTGACCAGGACTGGGTTGTAATTACTTTTCCTACTGGTTTGGATCGCGATGGAAGTGTGCATTTTGCACGCATGCACTAGTGCGCATACTCACATCGCATCCAGGTATTGCCTTGAAAATAACCCTCTGCGCATGTGCAGGAGACTTTGCTCATGCGCAGACGGTTATTTTGGGGGCAATTTCCACTGGGAGGACCAATTTCCTCCCAGACGACCGGCTCAGGGGCATGGCCAGCTGGCTGTCGCTGGTGGTTTGGTGAGTGGAGGCAAATCTCCACTAATGGTTCTATAGAACTAACCCAAAATGGCAGCAACCCATCTCTGTCACTGACTGATGTAGACAAATATGTATCAAAACAAGTTGCATTGTTTAATAGCTGCAAGAAAGCTACAAATGCAGATGTTGATAGGCTGTTATTTTTTGGAAAATTAAATTGAATTTATATGGACTGTTGTAAGTATAATATATTTTACTAAAACTTATGGTTGCAAATAAATATACTAATAATAACAACTAATATATTGGAATCATCTTCCAATATTCTATAGAAGAGGTGTCAAACTCAAGGCCTGCCGGCCAGATCCAGCCTGCAATGTGGTCTATCTGGCCCACAGGGCCATCCTGGAAAATGTAAGGGGCTGGCCCACATTGCTTCAGTGTACCTGTGTTGCTTTAGCCCGATCTACCCGCGTAGCTTCAGCCCAGTTTACCCAATGTGAAGAGGAAACATGCCAGCAGTTTGGGGAGTGGTGTCAAGCTGGCCATTATCTCAGAATAATTTTCCGAAAAAAACGTCTTTGTAGATGTACATATATAAAATTCAAATGACGCGCGCATGCATGCCAACACACAACCCCCCACATACGCAGTGCGCATGCGCGCACCCCCCTTGGGCCGTTTTTCGTCCTCCAGAGGGTTCAGGAGGCTTCCAAAGCCTCCAGAGCCTTCAGCGAAATGTCCTGAAGCCTCCGGAGGGTGAAAAACAGCCAGAAATCAAGGCTGAAAATCAGCTGGCCAGCGTGCACTAGCGCGCTGGAGCTGACAGGACAGCGCCTCGCATGCCCTCAGAAATGGCTCTGCATGCCACCTGTGGCACGTGTGCCATAGGTTCGCCATCACTGTGCTATACCTACCCACATAGAGAACTTAGATTTTATATTTGTTGTCACTTATTTGCTGTATGCACCAAAACTACATGGATGTAAAACCACATATTAGATTTTGGGGGATGAGTTTGTCTGGTTTTTACAATATCACACTCCCATTCAGCAGATGTGGTTGAAATTATAATGGTAATTATGCACAGTTAAATTCTTAACACGGGAGGAGGATAGCATTTCCCAGGGTTAAGCTTTCTTGATTTAACATAAATCCTTCTTCTGTACTATAAATAACTAGAATTAGTGATGCTAAATACCACAGTGTATATATTATGCAACTAGAGAAATTATAAAACATACTAATCATTTCATCTAATTTTCACAATTTGGATGGATTTGCAGAATTCAAATTTTATAGCTAGATTATTTGGGAACAGAATATTAGTTTTATTGGAGAGTACACAGCTCATCTATGCTGTGTATTCTGCTCATCTATTCAACCCAATCTATTCAAATGGGCTACAAAAAAATAACCTGGTGTTATTTTATAGCTGGGAAGAAAATTTATCTAGCTGGCTATGATGAGCAGATGGCTCTACTGTAATCTCCACCAAATGAATTAATAACATTTAGAGTTCTAAACTGAAAAGAAGAAAAACGAATAAGAATTAAAATAAAGAAATATATCTAGGCAAAGGTATAATTAAGATTAATCTATTGAGTGCAGTTAAAATAATGCTTACAGATACATGCTGCAGAGGTAGCCCTCGTTTTATAGTTCATTTAGTGACAATTCAAAGTCACAGCACTTAAAAAAATGACTTATAACCTTTTTCACACTTACAACCGTTGCATCCCCATGGTGACTTGATCAAAATTCAGACACTTGTCAACGGACTCGTATTTATGATGGCTGCAGTGTCCTGGGATCATGTGATCACGTTGTGACCTTCTGACAAGCAGTCAATGTGGAAGCCAGATTCACTTAACAACCAGGTTATTAATCGAATAACTGCAGTGATTCACTCCACAACTATGGCAAGAACGGCTGTTAAATGGGGCAAAATTCACTTAACAACTGTCTTGCTGATCATCAGAAATTTTGGGCTCAATTGTGATCGTAAGTCGAGAACTACCTGTATTAATAATAGACATAGAATATTGCTTTAAATTCTGATCAATAAAAATACTATTGTATCTGAAAAGATGAAGTCATTACAGCTATTAAAAAATAAAATGTGTGACTATAATTCTGATCAACTTGCATTTTAGAAAAATCTGAATAAAATATGTAGACAAATTCCAAAAGAAAATTGTCAAGAGCCAGGATCATAGTGACCCGTCTTCTCTTTTAATATCCCTCTTTTCTGAAAGGTTCTTTTCTTGAGATTAGCTTGATCCCAATTCTGCAAGTTTTTTGGAAAGCTATTAAGGTCTAGCTATAGCAGAAGGAATGACTTGTCTCTCTGATCTCTCTGCCATGAGAAGGACTGTGATTAATGTTCTGTGCTTTGATGCTGTCAGAGATTAAGTCCTTGTCTTGTTTTGTTTTTGTTTTAATCTTGTTACTGGATATGGAGGGTGAGCTGCTCAGGGTTGAATGGAATTGGAATATCCTAAATGAAATTCGAAGTGGTAGAATAATTCAGAAATAGAGTATATTTAGTCATCAGCGAAATAGGTGCTAATGTTTTGTATCAGAAGACAGGCCCTGCCCTATACTGCCTAATCAGAAAAAAAACTTGTTCTCTCCCTCCCTCCCTCCCTCCATTCTCTCTGTCTCTCTCTCTTAATCCAACAAATGCCTTTGACATTAGAACCTATTAGGACTAAGCTGAAACTTTATTACAACTGCGGCAAAGATTACATATGGCCAAAAATGAAAAATAGAAAATATGCCAAACGACACAATGTTAATCAAAAAGGTGTTAGGATGTTCAGAGATGGACAAACTAACTATGGAATTACAGGACAAAGAAAACACAGAATACTACAAAACATGGGGGAAATGGTACAATTGGCTAGACCGCAAAAACAAAACAAAAAATTGAAAATATACGTTATATGTAAATCAAAACTTGTAACTACCTGCATATATGTAAAATTTAAGGAAAAGGTATAAAAGCTTTTGTTTTAATAACACAAACTAGATAAGAAATATGATAAGTAGAGGTGTCGATAACTACGGCTGTAAAATGGGAAATTATTATGTTTGTTTTGCGTCTTTGTTGTTATTGTTTGTTTATGTTTTTTTCTTTTCCCCTCTTTTTGAGGGTTTGTTTTTAATGTATAAAGTTTAATAATTTTTTTAAAAGAAATAAATGTACAGTAAACCAAGCAATGGCAAAGCCTTGAGGTCAACCAAGCTGCAAGTCACAAAGATCAACCATTCCACTCTTATACATCAGACTATGTAAAATTTGGGGGCAGGGAAGATGGTGGGACGAAGGCTTTATGTGATGGGGGGATTATTATACCAGCAAGCCACTGCATGTAAATGTCTTGTTCAGCAATTTTGAGTAGCTCCACATAGTAGTAGCCATTGATCTGAATCTCCCTGCAGCTGAGATAATGGTTTGATAGACAGGTAGATAGATAAACTTATTATAGATAGTAGGTAGACAACTTGTTATTGTCCTGACAATTTGTGTCCAGTCTCTTTTTAAGAGCATCTCCCTAGGAAGGATATAATCTAATCACACATTCACATAGACAGAAGAATGGCAATTGCACATGTTGGCAATTTAAAAAAGCTTCTGGTGTATTGCCTGTGATTCATATCTTCACTTTTTCCATTTGTTGTTTCCAACCATTTCAAATGTCAGGAATATTCCACTGGATTGTCTGACTGACTTGGTATAAGTTCTAAGTTCCCATTTTCTGGAAATGAGTTATAAAAATACTCTATAAAACTGAATGTGAAATTCAGCTTCATCCTCTAAGAAGACGTGAGAGTGTGATGGCCCCATTGGAAGCCAGTTTGAAGCAGGAGGAGCTGGAATAAGGACCACCCGTTAGGGGTCACACGTTTCCCCAGGAATGCCCAGAGAGCCCGGGGCCTGAGGATGGCGCGATCCCAGGTCCATCCAGCATTGGGGGAAGTGGTCAACCGGGCAGAGAGCTGCCTGTCCTAAAAGCACATGATCATCTGCCAAAGGCCAGCAGCAAGGAAAAGGCAACAGATCAGTTCCAACCAGGAATAGCTACTTCCTCTGTCCAATCCGTGGGCTCGGAGAACAGGGTGGAGGGAAGCACAGAGGTCTGTGAGGCTGCTCAAGAGAAAGCAGCCCCACCCCTTTTCACAAGGAACATCTGGTGTGGGGTGATTTAGCCAGATGCAGGGGGAAGGTGCATTTGCTGGGAAAGTTTGCTTTGGTGTGCATTTCCATGGCTTTTGTGAACCTTGTTTCATAGGACTCTGGATCATGTTTCTGCTTTGTGGACTCTGAAATTCAGATTTTTTGTTTTATGGATCCCAAGCTTTGCTTGTGAAACCCAAACTTTGATTTATATTTTTCTGAACCTTGGACCTTTTGCTTTGTAGACTCCGAATCTTGTTTATGGACTGCAGACCTTTGGCTTGGGGGGGGGGGCAGCCTTGGACCTAATTTGTGGGACTGGGTGGTATTGTCTGTGGGTGATTGCTGTCAGGGAAAGTGGAGTGGAGCTTTATTGGCACCATTGTAGTGCCATCTGTCACTGTAAAACTGTGCAATAAACGGACTATATTGGTATCTACCCATGCCAGGGTAAATTGGGTCAGAACAGAGAGGGATTGCAGGGACATGTACCACAACCTCATTATTTGCTCACTGTATCGTCTTCATCTGCAGCTGAAATGTAGGTATATTTTAGGCAATTCCATGTAAAGGTAGGCCTCAATTGGTCCAGAGTTGCTTCTTGGGTGGAAATATTCATGCCAATGTTGTCCCGAAAATTTACATCCATCTGATGCTACATTCTGTAACTTGTTCTGTATCATATTTTAAGAGCAGTTTATAAATTGTTGTGTATACATGTTTGTCATATATGCATAATTCTATTTCAGATTCATTCATATTCCCTTTTTCACACCATTTTCGAATTGTGCCTTTATTTGTGCATGGGAAAATGAAGTCAAATTTATACCTTCGGTCCATAAATGGACTGAGTCTGAAATTTTGTTGATTTCTGCTGTTTGTGCCTTTCTCTTTAAGGCCTATTAGAGAGGTAGTGAGGAAGTTACCATTGTGCTATTGTTTATTACGAACAACAAGTAAGATGTTTGAAAAATGTTTGAATAAATGAAGAGACAGGTTGTTTTAATCAGAAAAAACCATGGGAGAATTCTGAAGGCTTGAAGATAGTTATTGATTTGGTGGCCTTAAAAGGTTTTATCCTTTGATGATTAATTCAGTGAATAAAAATCTATAAAGATAGCTTGGAGTTTTGGAAGGAATCTGAAGTAAATGAATTAAATATTCATTCATTTATTTATTTTATTTATTTATTTAGTCATGTGTATATGATTACAGACAAAGTATGAACATGATTGTGAATATATAAGATGTACAAGCATGGTTACGAGTACATATTTTATGAATACATGGGGACATTAGGGGCGTGCATAAGGCTGATGTGCTTATGCACGCCCCTTACAGACCTCTTAGGAATGGGGTGAGGTCAACGGTAGACAGTCTAAGGTTAAAGT